>CAUYQG010193104.1:0-31119 GCA_963574415.1 Tarsius wallacei
TCCAGAAGCAGAACCTCAGTTTCTCAACCAACTCATCTTCTACTCTCTGTCTTCTTAAGATCCACAGTTTTAAGCTCCAACCTATAAGTGAGAACTTGCTACATTTGTCTTTCTGTGCTTGGTTTATTTTACTTAACATAATGTCCTCCAGTTTCATCCATGTTTGCTGCAAATGACAGAATTTCATTCTTTTTGTGCCTGAATAATAATCCATTGTGTATATATACCATATTTTCTTTATCCATTCATCCATTGATGGGCACTTAGGTTGATTCCTAATATTTTCCTAATATTTTGATTATTGTGACTAGTGCTGCAATAAACATGAAAGTGCAGATATCCTTTCTGTATACTGTTCTCCATAGTGGCTGTACTATTTCACATTTCTCCACTTTCTCACCAGCAACTGTTTTTCCCTGTCTTTTATTTTATTTTATTTTTATAAAAGCCATTTTAACTGGGGTGGTTTTAATTTGCACTTCTCTGATGATTAGTGATGTTGAGCTTTTTTTTTTTCATATACTGTTGGCTAGTTGTACTACTTCTTTTGAGAAATGTTTCTGTTCAGGTCTTTTGCCCATTTTTAATTAGATTATTTCTTTGTTATTGAGTTGTTTGAGCTTCTTTTATACTCTGGTTATTAATCCCTTGTCAGATGGGTAGATTGCAAATATTTTCTCCCATTATGTGAGTTATCTAATCACTTTGTTAACTGTTTGCTTTGCAGAAGCTTTTTGGCTTGATGTAATCCCAGTGTTTCTATTTTTGCTTTAATTGCCTATGTTCTTCAGGTCTTACACAAGAAATCTTTGCCCTGACCAATGTCCTGGAGCATTTCCCCAATGTTTTTTCTAGTAGTTTCATAGTTTCAGCTCTTAGGTTCAAGTCTTTAGTTCATTTTGATTTGATTCTTGTATATGGTGAGAGACAGGGTCTAGTTTCATTCTTCTACATATGGATATTCAGTTTTCCCAGCACCATTTATTGAAAAGACTCTCTCACATTGTATGTTCTTGACATCTTTGTAAAATATGAGTTAGTTCTAAATGCACAGATTTATACCTGGGTTCTCCATTCTGTCTTCTTGGTCTGTGTGTCTGTTTTTATGACAATTTCATACTGTTTTGGTTACTATAGCTTTGTAATAAATTTTGAAGTCAGGTAGTATGATGCCTCAAGCTATGTTTTTGTTGTTGTTGTTCAGGATTGCTTTGGTTATTTGGGGTTTTTTGTGGTTTCATATCAATTTTAGAATTTTTCTATTTCTGTGAATAGTATTATTGGTATTTTGATTAGGATTGCATTGAGTATGTAAATTGCCTTGGGTAGTGTTGCTATATTAACAATATTAATTCTTTCAATCCATGAGCATGGACTATCTTTCCATGTTTTTGTGTCCGCTTCTATTTCTTTCATCATAGTTTTATAGTTTTCCTTGTATATATCTTTCACTCCTTTGATTAGATTGATTCCTAGGTATTTTATATTTTTTGCAGCTGTTGTAAATAGGATTGCTTTCTTGATTCCTTTTTCAGATTGTTTTCTGTTGGCATATATAAGTGCTACTAATTTTTGTAAATTGATTTTGTATCCTGAAACTTTACTGAATTTGTTTATCATTCTAACAGTTTTTTGTTGACATCTTTAAGCTTTTCTAATTATAAGATCATGTCATCTGCAAACAAGGCTAATTTGACTTCTTCCTTTCCTATTTGGATACTCTTTATTTCTTTCTCTTGCCTAATTTCTCTGGGTAATACTTCAGTATTTTGTCAAATATAGCAGTGATTGTGGACATTCTTGTCTTATTTCAGTCTTTAGAGGAAAGACCTTCAATTTTTTCCCATTCAGTATGATATTAGCCATGTATTTCTCACAAACGGCCTTTATTATTTTGGAGTATGTTCTTTCTGTATTCATTTGATGTGGGTTTTTATTAATCATAAAAGGATTTTGCATTTTTTCAAGTGTTTTCTGGCATCTATTGAAATAATCACATGGATTTGTTCTTGATTTTGTTAATGTTGTAGGCCATGTTTATTGATCTGCATATGTCAAGTCATCCTTGCATCCTAATATGAATCTTACTTGATCATGGTGAATAATCATTTTATTGCATTCAACTTGTATTTTGTTGAGAATTTTTGTATCTATATGTTAATCAGCGATACTGGTCTATAATTTTTTTTCACTGTGTCCTTATATAGTTCTGGTATCAGGGTAATCTGCTGGCCTCACAGAATGAGTTTTTAGGTTTTTTGAAGAGTTTGAATAGGATTGGTATTAGTTCTTTTTTAAATGATTGGTAGAATTCAGCAGTGAATTCATCAGGTCCTAAGCTTTCATTTGATGGAAGACTTGTCACTGTACCTTCAATCTCATTATTCATTATTGATTTGTTGAAGTTTTCTCTTTCTTCATGATTCAATCTTGGTAGGTTGTTTGTGTCCAGGGATTTATCCATGTCTTTCAGGTTTTCCAATTTTTAGCACATAGCTATTCATAATAGTCTTTAATGACTCTTTATATTTCTGAGGTCTCAGTTGTTATGTCTCAGTTTTTATTTCTAACTTTGTTAGTCTAGCTAAAATTTTGTTGATTTTGTTTATCTTTTCAAAAAAACAGTTTTTTGGTTCATTGATCTCTATTTTTTGTCTCAATTTATTTCTGCACTGATCTTTATCATTTTTTTCCTTCCACTAATTTTGGGTGTGGTTTGTTCTTGCTTTTCTAGTTCCTTAGGATACATTATTAGGTTGTTTATTTAAAGTTTTTCAACTTTTTAAATGTAGACATTTATTGCTATAAACCTCCCTCTGATACTGCTTTTGCTATATCCCATAGATTTTTGTATGTTGTATTTCCATGTTTATTTGTTTCAAGAAATTTTTTAATTCCCTTCTTAATTTCTTCATTGACCCATTGATTGTTCAGGAGCATGTTGTTTAACTGTCATGTTTTTGTGTATTTTCCATGGTTCCTCTTGTTATTAATTTCTAGGTTTATTCCATTGTGGGCAGAGAAGATACTTGATATAATTTATATTTTTCTGAATTTGTGCAGATTTATTTTGTGTCCTAAGATATGGTCTATTCTGAAAAAATGTCTCATGTGCTGATGAAAAGAATGTGTATTCTGTAGCAGTTGGGTGAAATGTTCTCTAAATGTCAATTAGGCCTATTAGATCTAATGTGTGGTTTAGCTCCACTGTTTTTTCATTCATTTTTTTGTCTAGATGATCTGTTTATTACTGAGAATGGAGTGTTAAAGTCTCCCACTATCATTATATTGCAGTCTACCTTTCCCTTTAGGTTTATTAAATGTCTGCTTTATATATTTAGGAGTTCCAGTGTTGGGTGCATAGATATTTATAATTATTATACCTTTTTGTTGAATTGATCCCTTTATCATTATATAGTGACAATCCTTGTCTTTTTTTGTGGTTACCACTTTATTTTATAAATAAGCTCTACATTACTTTCAAAGACATATAAGAATTTCAGACTTTATATTACTTATTTCATCAAGATGAATTACTTTAGTTATTTTCTTCTTCGAAGAAAAGTAAAACTTTTCTGTTTTTTTTTTCTGATTTTGTTTAGCATTAGATCATTATACTATAAAATTATTTATGAATTATACCACCAAAACTTTTCTTAAACCCTTTTATTATAAATAAAGCACAGATATAGAAAGTTACTCACAAGTATGGCATCATGAACTGTTTTAAATCAACACATCTTTCTAACCACCACCCAGGTCAAGAAACAACTTTGCCACTCACCTCAGAAGCTCCTCAGTTACCTACTCTTACACATAATCTCCCCCCCCTTCCTCTCCTAAAAGCAACTATCATTTTGACTTTTATGTTATGCTTTATAGTTTTATTACTCAAGTGTGCATTCTAGTCACTATAGTTTAATATTATCCAATTAAAATCATGTCATTTTATGTCTCTTTGAATCTACAGTTTCCCCCTTCATCTTTTGATTTTCTTAACAGCTAATGTGTTGAAGAACCTGGGGAAATGTTGACTGTAATTTAACTAACTCCCCATATTACCTGAAACTCAGCAGCTGGATCCAGAGGCTTGATCAGATTCAGATTTGATCACTTTGTGTTTTGTGTCACCAGGAGGCACTGAATGCTGTTTTACTCTCTTATTCTGATGTTAGCTGCTATTGATGCTCAGTGCCTAGATCTATTAATTTATTGGGAGTTGCATGCAAATAATGATACTCTATAATTCCTTTTTCTTTATTTTATTTTAAAGATGTGGTGTACATTTCCGGATTAGGCAGAGAAGTAATCCTTATCTTTTTTACAGTCTTTGATTTGTACTCTATTTTATCGGATATAAGTATAGCTACTCTTGCTCTTTTTCAGTTTTCAGTTGTATGGACTATATTTTTCCACCCTTTCATTTTCAGTTTATGTGTATCTTTATAAGTTAAGTGGGTTTCTTTTTTTTTTTTTGAGTTGGAGTCTCACTCTGTCGCCCAGACTGGAGTGCAGTGGCCGCTCCCAGCCACGCTGGGCTCCGGCGATCTTTCTGCCTCAGCCTTCCAAGTAGCTGGAACTACAGGCGCGCGCTACCACACCCGGCTAATTTTTTATTTATTGTAGAGATGAGGTCTCACCAAGTTGCCCAGGTGGGTCTCAAACCTGCGGACTCAGGCATTCTACTCACCTCAGCCTCCCAAGGCGCAGGATTACAGGCTGAGCCACCGAGCCCGGCTTAAGTGGGTTTCTTAAAGGCAGCATATAGTTAGGTCTTGTTTCTTTACCCATTCAGCCACTGTATGCCTTTTAATTGAATAATTGAGATTATATTTATTCAGTATTATTATTGATAAGTCAGGACTTTAATACTACCATTTTGTTACTTGCCTTCCGGTTGTTTTGAAACTCCTCTATTCCTCCCTTTCTTTCTTTCGCTGTGGTTAAATGATTCTGACAGTATGCTTTAATTTGCTGCTTTTGATTTAATTAGTCTATTATAGATTTTTGCTCTGTGGTTACCATGAGGCTAACCAAAAAAATATATAGGTATAACAAGTTTTTTAAAGTAATGACAACTTACCTTAGAACACAAACAAAACACACACACATTTAACATTTTAATTCCATCCCTTGCTCTCCTACACTTTGACTTTTAATTAAGTAATTTTAAAATTACCTATCTCTCAACAGATTGCTTTAGTTATCATTGTTTTTGATAGTTATATCTTTTGGGTTTTGTACTAGCATTATGAGTGGATTGCACACTACAAATACAGTAATAATGTATTCTGGGTTTGCCCATGTACTAAATTTTACCCCAGTGGGTTTTATACCTTGAAAAGTTCTCTTTTGCATGCTAGTGTTTTTTGTTTTTTGTTTTCTTTCAAATTAAAAAACTCCCTTTAGCATTTCTTGCAAGATGGGTCTAATGGTAAATAATTCTCTCAGCTTTTGTCTGCCTGTGAAAACTTTAGCTCCCCTTCAAATTTGAATGATAGTTTTACTGGAAACAGTATCCTTAGATGGCATTTTTTTTTCTTAAGCACTTTCATTTCACTTCCTCCTGGCCTGTATGATTTCTTTTGAGAAGTCTGTTGCCAGAGGAATTGGAGTTCCTTTTATGTTATTTGTTTCTTGTCTCTCACTGCTTTTAGAATCTTCTTTTTGTTCTAGACCTTTGACACTCTAATTATTAAATGTCTTGGAGTAGTCTTATTTGGGTTGAATCTATTTAGTGTTCTAAGACCTTCATGTATGTAGATATGTATATCTTTCTCAAGTTTAGGAACTTTTTTTTTACTATTTTTTGAATAAACCTTATACCCCTTGCTCTTGCTCAGCTTCCTCTTAGATGCCAATAACTCCTAGATTTGTTCTTTTGAGGAATTATCCATTACTTGTAGGCAGTCTTCATTCCTTTTTGTTCTTTTTTTCCTCCTCTGACCATGTATTTCAAATAGCCAGTCTTCAAGCTCTTTCCTCTGCTTGGTTCATTCTGCTGTTGAGGGCCTCTGAAGAGTTTTTTGGTTCAGCACTATGTATTTCTCAGTTCCAAGATTTCTGGGAAGGCCTTCTTTATGCTCGTTCTCTCCCACAAGGGGTCACACAGAGCACACTCTTCACCCAGCAACAAAAATGCAGCAACTTGTGCATTATGTTTTTGCTGGGGGAAACCCTTCGGAGACTCAGCATTATGGGATTTTGTTGGAAGTTGATCACATATGCACTTTCTTCCAATTATGTACCCAAATTCCAAACCCCCAGAAGGAAAGCAGATTGAACATAAATCCTATTGTTTATATTAAGGTCAAGGCACAGTGAACTACCCTTACCAATTAAGGAATGACAGGAGCACACCAACAACAAATACCAAACACCAACAGGAGCCATCCTTGCAAGCAGACCATTCTGAAGTAACTAGCCTCAGGCCTACTTTGTTAATTTTTTCTACACACCTTTTTATACACATATGCAAAGTTTTAGAGTGGGTTGACAATATGAAGAGATGGATCATACAGTTCACTAGATGTGTATTGAATTAAATTGGATATTGCCTATGGGAAAATAAAAGTTTCAAGCTAGTTACTTATAAATGAACTTCCATAATATAATCCTAATGCATGAGTTGGCATTGCCTATAGTTAATAAACAATACTATTACTTTAAAAGGAGAATAAACCTCTAAATGGTAGCCTTAGTTAAAAAAAATATTGATTTGGCAAGATAGGAAGTTGAGTAATTTTTCAAAAAGGATGTTCATTATCTGTAGTACCTAATACTATGTTAGCTATTATCTATCATCTTTGCTGCCTATGATAAGTTTCCTTCTCTATAAAGATTAATCTTTGAAATAAAGGTTTTTAGGAATAAATTGTTATTTTTTACTTTATTCAGATTTGTAGAAAAATGCTACATCGCCATGTGCTCATATTTCGACTGCCTAACTTACAGATGTTAGATGGAATTCCTGTGAATTCAGATGATAGAGCAAAAGCTGAGTTTCACTTCTCTGAACTACACGCAAAGAAAAATTTGGTAATAATTATATTATTTATACTTTTCCATTTGAAACATAAATTATCAAGAAATGAACATGACACTATGGCTTATACATTTTCACTTACATGTATAAACCTATGATGTTTTCTGTGGAGATGATCTTTGTGTCTATTTACTGATTACTATCAAAGGCAGCTTGATCTGGTGAACAGAGCATGTACACATGTGCATGCCAGCTAGGCAAGCTCCTTTTCTTTTTTTGGAGTCTCACACTGTCACCCAGACTGGAGTGTGGTGACCGCTCCTAGCCACCGCAGCCTCGACTTGCTGGGCTCTGGCGATCCTTCTGCCTCAGCCTGGAACTACAGGCATGTGCTACCACATCCGGCTAGTTTTTTATATATTGTAGAGATGAGGGCTCACCAAGTTGCCCAGGCAGGTCTTGAACTCGCGGGTTCAGGCAATCCACTCACCTTGGCCTCCCAAAGCGCTGGGATTACAGGCTGAGCCACTGAGCCCAGCCAGAAGCTCCTTTTCTTAATAACATACTTCATATTTTGACATAAGGCAAATTATTTAATATTTGTGTGCACAATATGTCAGATGATGCTAGAAGGCAAGAAACTATAACATCACTTTTAAAAATAGAAATTAATAATAAGACTGTTTCCACATAGGCAGAAAGGAAGGAAAGAAAGGAATTCTGACCTCAACTCTCTGGACTGTGTAGTTCATCTAACAAAGGAGTATGTGCCTCTATTCTTGTATATTGGCAAGATAATTGGTCTTTTTACCAATGAGCCCTAAAATATATCAGATCATGATAGGAAAGAGATTAAAGAGAGAAGAAATCACAAAAGCATATCTTTGGAAATCCTGTCATTGATCACCCAGTTTCAGCATCATTATCCTCTAAAGACTAAATTTACACAGAAAATCTATGGTTCTTGAACAGAGAAGTAACATTATTAGAGCTGTGGTTTGAGGAAGAAGAGACTGGAGGAAGAAGGGAAACCAGTTAAGAACTTTTAGAATAATCTAAGAGAGATGTTGTAAAGACCTGGACTAGTGTAGAAGATGTAAGCGAATCTCTGATGTAAGTGAAAACCAAAGACCAAAGACATTAGAGTTCATGGGCAGATGTCACTTTAAAAACATTATATTGAAGAGAAAAGCGTTATGACTACTATAGTTGCCCTCTAACTGGTTTTCACTGAAATCACTGGAGTAACACTGGACTTTTGATACTGGATAGGCTACCCTCTAGCCCTTTTTTCTCTTCAGCAGTAGATTCACATACTTTCCAGAGTTAACTATTATGCCAGTTCTTGTTACTTTAAGTAAACAAATTAACTCTTAAGTGCTAATTTTAGATTATTATTTCTATGTGCCTATGAAAACTAAATGGGATACTTTGGAAAGTTTAGATAAAGAACAATCTCTCTCTTTTGCTTTCTCTCTGTCTCTTTCTCATACACACACACACACACACACACACACACACACACACACATACACAAGAATATTATCAAAGTAGACATGGGAGAAAAAACATGAAATATAAAGAAAATGGTAAAAATTTCAAAGAAAATGTGTAGGAAAATCATTTTTAAAAATCTAGACAAATTAGTGTGTTTAAATTTTCTCTACCTGTCTTTAAATTCTTGCTACTTGAAAGAAACCAAAACTGGAAACATTTAAGGGTATGATGTCTCCAAGAACAATTAGATAAAATACTAATCAAAGAACCTTTGCTTAAAGAAAAAGCCTTAGTCCTTCATCAAAAGATTGATGAGTGCATGTACTTGTATATGTTTTAAATTATTAAAGAAATGAATATGAATTATACTTGTAACTCTTAATGACTCTTTGACTTTTTGATTAGCCCTAACTTTTTATTATTCTTGACATTTTTGATTAACCAAGGAACTTCTATTGTAGGTCAAAGTAGCTACAGAAATTTGTGTGACTTTAAGGTGAACAATGTTAAAAAAAAATTAGTATAGGCAAAGGAAATTGATTCCTTTGTGGATTATTACATGTACATTTCTAAAACTGATTTGTGAAAAAAATATAGTCACTGATCTATATGATGTAACTAAGAAAGAGCACCATTTAGTGTCATCTACTCAAATTCTTGTCACAGGCTCCCCTTTCAAAAGATCAAATAAAATTTAGTTAAATGATTTAAGCTGTTTTTCCTTTTCTCTATTTTTATATTCCTGGAGGAAGTCATGTCTTGAAAAATGTATGCCACATGTATTAGTTTCCTGTTGCTGCTGCAATGAATTCCCACAAATTTAGTGGCTTAAAATAACTTAAATGTATTATCTTATAGTTTTGGAGGTCAGGAGCCTTAAAATGGGTCTTAAAGGGCTAAAATCAAAAGTATTGACAGGGCTTATACTTCTGGAAGTTCTAAGAGATAATCCATTCAGCTTCTAGAGGCTGTCTGCATTTCATGGACCTCTTCCTGTAATGGCGTCACATAGACTTCTGTTTCCATCCTCACTTCTCCTCCTCTCACTCTGACTTTCTACCTCCCTCTTCCTATATAATCCAGGATAATCCCCATCTCAAAAGCTTTAGCTTAGTCACAACTGCAAAGTCCTCTGCCATGTAAGGTAAGGTATTCACAGTTTTGGAGATTAGGATATTAGGATATTAGACATCTTTGGGGTGTGATACTATTCTTCCTGCCATACCACATTGTCACATCAAAATGAATAAATTATATTTTAAGGGAATATAGGCTAAATGTGAAACACATAATCATTTAGAAGAACTTTAAGGATCCCAATTTCCATTTAAAATTATTCTAAAATTGGTTTAGTTGTAGCATAAACTCAAATTTCAATCAATGATGAATATTTCGCTAAGAGATTTGCTTGTTAGCTATTCTTTTTCTTTCTCATATTAGTGAAGTCAGATTTTCCCTCTATACTACTATACTGTGATGTCATCTTGAGTTATTCTAGATACATATTCTTGCCATTTGTGTCAGTGAGATTTATAGGAATTTAACCATATTTCCACTTAGTTATTCTGTATGTAAGCATTTTGTTTAAAAATTATTTTTTGATTCATCTATACATAATTAGTAAAATAAAGGGGGTATTTGAAGTCTTTATTTTAGAGAAATTTATTTTAAGATTTAACACTAATTGTTCTCATGACTAGAACAAAATTAAACCATTATTTCTTTTAACTAGTTGTTCAAGAGACACAAGTACAGAAAACTTTTCAAGTTTATCAGTATAATGTGTTTAGTTGCTGCTATTCTTTCTTTTTTAACAGCAGATAAGGTGAAATAAGTGAAATCTAAGGTTGTCTTTTAAACCAAAACATTTTGGTGGCTTGGTTTCGGAAGAAAATGTGACAGCATTCTAGATTAGCGATGGGAAGAAACTCCCACAAAGAAATTTCTTAGGGAATTTTGGGACTGGCCAGCTTTAGTAAAAGGACTGATAACCTAGCGTTCATTACAAAGCTGCATTCTTGGTAACACTTACTGAAGTACGAAGTAAATTGGTAATTTAACACAAATAGCCAAAGCCTATGTTTCTAAGTAAGTTGAATCATATGTCCAGAATTCATATTTTTAAAAGTATAAACAAGTCAGTCAAATCAGTAATAAAAGCAGGCATGAATATCTAGGGAAAGCAAGAGTCCACTGCCAAAAATACTTTTCTTCTGTATTTGCTGACTTCTGAAATGATCGATTAAGATTGATTGATTGAATGAGTTGGAGTCTCACTGTCACCCAGACTGGAGTGCAGTGACATGCTCATGGCTACCACAGCCTTTACCTGCTGGGCTCAGGCGATCCTTCCACCTCAGCCTTCCAAGTATCTGGAACTACAAGTGTGTGCCCCTTTTTATTTATTGTAAAGACAAGGCCTTGCTATGCTGCCAAGGCTGGTCTTGAAATCCTGGGCTCAGGCAATCCTCTCACCTCAGCCTCCCAAAGTGTTGGGTTTATAGGTATGAGCTAGCCTGAAATTCTTTTAAAAGCCTCCTAATCCTCAGCAGGTTTGAAATGTAAATACTAGTTAGTGAGCTTTTATTCATTAAAATTGATTGTTATAAGATGCTTTTCTTAGTTATCAATTTATTAACTTATTTGTTTTAAAAACTAGTTAACGCTAGGGCACCTGATGAGGTAATGTGGAGAATACAGAAATGTAGAAAAAATAACTTTTACTTTCCAGAAATTCCTATTCACAAAAAGAAAAAAAAAAAAACATTAGGAAAGGGAAAGTCTTAATTCCCATTTTCTTAATTCTACAATTACCTTGTTAAGACCCTTGGGAAAAGGAGAGATGCTTTCAAGCACTAGATGTGTACAATGTAGTCTGAAAAAAACAGATCATAGGGTTCTGCGACAGGTTAGCTGCCCAAAAGACTCTGTTGATTTTACAGGTTTTACCTAGTATCACTTCTGAGTTTAGGCAAGCATTTAAATTGACTAAAGAAATATTAAGTTGATTGTCAAGTGGGGCCCGTTATAAGGACTAAACCTATTGTCTGAGTTTTGGAGATGAAATGTTCTTAACTTTTATTTTATTATGTAGTTTATTCCTGTTACCAACTCTCCTATGGATGGTGGATCATTTGGCCAAGTGAAAGCTCCTCCCATAAAGATAACAAATGTAATTCTGCCAGGTGGATTTAGTCATCACTTGGGATCTGACTTCACTTTGACTACTGAAGTTGAAGGTATTTTGACAAAGAATTTCAGAGTGAATATAAAAGAAACACTTCATCTGAAATAAAAATCTCACTTTGATTTCTAATACTTAAAATTTCATGTTTTTAATTTACATTTCCTAAAACTGCATGTTTGTTCAAGTTTCCTGTGGCCATTTCAATCTCTGATTTCAGAGATTTTAGTAGTTTTTGTTCTACTCAACTACTAGTAGGTTGTCACTAAACATTTTCTCACTTGCAATGTGAACTTTGTAATACTTAAAGAATTATTCCTTACATTTCTTTCCAAAAACTTTATTTCATTTCATATATGTCACAGCAAGCAAGTCAAATAAAACCAGTTCATTAGTGCATCCTGCTAAAAGTAAATATCAGTGGTGTTAACATACAACAACAGACTCTTGGGGTATGAAGGATATTTTATCAAGAGATCACATTTTTTTCTTGGGAACCACAAGTAAATATTCAAAAAGCTAATACTAGGGAAGAGTTTCAAAAGGTAGAATTTTAAAGGAGGAAGTACATCAGAACAACAAGCATGAACATTGTTATATTATAAAATTGTAGTTCAAGTTTAAGGTAAGCCTGCTCCCTAACTCCACATCTCCTCTGGCTATGATTTTGGCAAAATTTGGGGCAACTACTCTTTCTCTAAATGCTCACCTATTCCATTTCTTTTAACTTCCCCCTTTGTCTTCAGACCTCTGTTATATAATAAAACTGACCATCATAATTATTATAAAATGGTCTAAAGGCCTACAAAGAATAGCAGATTTCTCCATGCGATAAAATTAAAATTAAAAAAAAAACAACCCAGTTAAAAGAAACCCAGCATAATTTACTTTGTTAAGAGTTATATTTTGTCTAACTTATTTTTCATCCTTATACATCTTTATGACTGATGTTTTAATCATAATGAAGCTTGTTATGCTTTTTTCTAGAAAATACAACTATCAGTAAAATGGGACATACCAAATTGTTATTAGCCTCCCTAACAAAGCAAAGTCTTCATCAGGAATATCATATCTTTTAAATTTTATTTTTATAATAGTTCAACCCTGGATTTATCCCCATAACTTTTTTCTCAAGTACAGTCATACCTCATTTTATTATGCATTGCTTTATTGCATTTCACAGATATTGAGTTTTTATAAATTGAAGTTTTGCTGCAACCCTGCATCAAGAAATTCTATTGGTGCCATTTTTCCGACAGCATATTCTCACTTTGTGTCTCTGGGTCACATTTTGGTCATTCTCTCACTATTTCAAACTTATTATTATATCTGTTGTGGTGATCTGGATCCGTTCTTTGAGGCTGTTATTGTAATAGTTTTGGGGCACCACAAACCATGCCCATATAAATGAGAGCAAACTTAACTGATCAGTGTTGTGTGTGTCCTAACTGTCCCACCCATTGGTCGTTCTTCCATTTCTCTTGTTCTCCTCAGGTCTGCCTAATTTCAACAGCACTGAAATTAGGCCAATTAATAACCCTACAATGGCCTCTAAATGTTTAAGAGGAAAGAAAAGTCACACATCTCTCACTTTAAATCAAAAGCTAAAAATGATAAAGCTTAGTGAGGAAGGCATGTCAAAAGCTGAGATAGCCTGAAAGCTAGGCCTCTTGTGCCAAACACTTAGCCAAGTTGTGAATGCAAAGGAAAAGTTCTTGAAGGAAATTAAAAATGCTGCTCCAGTGAACACACAAATGATAAAAAGTGAAAAAAAAAAAAAATGAAACAGCCTTATTGCTGATATGGAAAAAGTGTTCTGGATAGAATATCAAACCAGCCACATTCCCTTAAGCCAAAGGCTAATCCCGAGCAAGACCCTAGCCCTTTCCAATCCTGTGAGGGTTGAGAGAGGTAAGGAAGCTGCAGAAGAAAAGCTGGAAGCTAGCAGAATCTGATTCATGAGGTTTAAGGAAAGAAGCCATTTTCATAATATAAAAGTGCAAGGTGAAGCAGCCAATGCTGATGGTGAAAGAAGCTGCAGCAAGGTAACCAGAAGATCTAGCTAAGATCATTGATAAAGGTGGCTACACTAATAAACAGGTGTTCATGATAAATGAAATGGCCTTATATTGGAAGAAGATGCCATTAGAACCTTCATAGCTAGAGAAGTCAAGTCAATGCCTGACTTCAAAGCTTCAAAGGCGAGGCTAACTTTCTCATTAGGGGTTAATGCAGTTAGTGACTTGAAGTTGAAGCCAGTGCTCATTGACTGTTCCAAAAAGTCCAGGGCCCTTAAGAATATGCTAACTCTACTCTGCCTGTGTTCTATAAATGGAACAACAAAGCCTGGATGACAGCGCATATTTATGGCATAGTTCACTGAATATTTTAAGCCCCTGTTGAGGCCTACTGCTGAGAAAAAGATTCCTTTCAAAAGATTACTGCTCACTGACAATTTACCTGATCACCTAAGATTCTGATAGTGATATACAAGGAGATGAATGCTAACGCAACATCTGTTACGCAGTCCATGGATTAAGGAGTAATTTCAACTTTCAAATCTTGTGGTTTAAGAAATATATTTCATAAGGCTCTAACTGCCTTAGATAGTGATTCTTCTGATGGATATGGGCAAAGTAAGTTGAAAACTTTCTGGAACTAACACTGAATAACAGAACTAAAGAGAAAAACAAGAAACAAGAAAGAAAACTTCTGGAAAGCATTTACCATTCCAGAAGCCATTAAGAACATTTGTGATTCATAGGAGGAGGTAAAAATAGCAACCTTAACAGGAGCTTGGATGACTTTGAGGGGTTTAAGACTTTAGTGGAGGAAGTAATTGCAGACTTGGTGGAAATAGCAAGAGAACTAGAATTAGAAGTGGAGGCTGAAGATGTGGCTGAATTGCTGCAATCTCATTATCAGACTTGAATGAATGAGGAGTTGTGTCCTATGGATAAGCAAAGAAAGTAGTTTTTTAAAGATAGAATCAACTCCTTTAAAGATGCTGCGAACATTGTTGAAATGACAACAAAGGATTTAGAATACTATATAAACTGAGCTGATAAAGCAGCAACAGAGTTTGAGATGACTGACTCCAATTCTGAAAGAATTTCTGTGGGTAAAATGCTATCAAACATCATCACATGCTACAGAGAAATAATTCATGAAAGGAAGAGTTGATAAATGGGGCAATCTTCATTGTTGTCTCATTTTAAGGAACTGCCATGGCCACCTCAACCTTCAGTAACCACCACCCTACCCTGATCAGTCAGCAACCATCAACATCAAGGCAAGACCTTTCACCAGCAAAAACATTATGATTTGTTGAAGGTTCATGATCATTAGCATGTTCTGGCAATAAAATAGTTTTAAATTAAGGTATGCACATATTTTGTTTTCCTTCAATAATGCTGCTGTACACTTAATAGACTACAGAATGTCTAGTGTAGATAATAAAAACACAACTTTTATATGTACTGGGACACCAAAAAATGTTTGAGACTCGCTTTATCGTGGTGGTCCGGAACCGCACTAGCAATATCTCTAAGGTATGCCTGTAACTTTCTCTAAGATTTGTTATGCAACTATTTCTTAAGATTTCCTGGAAAAGTTCTGTCATCTATTTTCTATCTTTGACTGTGCTGCCCCAATTTTTATTTTAAAAGGTATGATCATGTTATCTGTACATTTATTACGGCATGCAGATCTGGATGTTTATATTCCTTAAAACTACCTAGAAAGGACCAGACTGATCTGTAGCTTGTGGAAATTTAAGCCACATGAAGTGCTGAAACATATATTCCAATTCTCTATTTTTATTTGAAATGTTTAAGTTTTACAATGAAACATATAGCATACATTCAGCTGAAGGACAATCAAATTTACTTAATGCTTGTATTACTTAATGTTCTCATTGTTTCATAATTTTAATTTTCTGAATTCCAATTCCAGACAAAAAAAACAAGAATGCTGGGATTCTGGCAAATAATCCTCGGAGCATCCATGCAGAAATAGCTTTACGGCAACTCAAAGGGATAAATATGTCTCCATTTTTATCACATCAGAATATTATATCTCCAACTGCACAAATGTACCAGAGCAACCAAGATGAGGGAAGGTAAAGCTGTTCTGTATTTTATTATAATTTCTCATCATCAAAAAAATACACTCCATATTTACTAGTCCTGTATAAAAATAGGATATGTTGTTATACAAGGGGAAACTCCCGCAAAACCGAAATTATCTTTTGGAGGGTGGGCCCCTTGTAGTATAGGCTTCCCCAGCTAAGTAAGTGTTCTAGGAACCTAGCAGCATCCGTGTACCAACTAGTGTTGTTGTGAGAGGCTGCGTTCGGCTTCAGTGAATTTTTTAAATTCTTTTTTGTTTAAAGATGTGGGGTACAATTCAGGATTGGGTATACAAGTGGTCATCGTAAAGATAAAGTTTGGGCCTCCCTTTGGACTCCACTTTACCTGGTTTGAGATCAGGTACCCTTATTGATGATGTGTCTCCCTCCACCCCCACAATGTCCTGCTACTGCCAATCCCTTTCTTATAGTAGTATGGTAAATGTTCAGGTGTCAGTTACTTTCAAGGTACCCTCCATTTGATGTAATACACCTAGTGAGATGCTTATTCCAATGCTCAAAACAGTTTTTGAACTTGTCAACTTTGATGTCTTTTAGTGTTTCTGCTGTTTTTTTGTTTCACCCCTTGCACATTGGCAAAACATTTCCCTTTGAGGACTTTTTTCATCTTGGGAAACAAAAAGGTGCTTGGGGCGGTATCAGGTGAATACAGAGGGTGGGACATAGGGTCATTCCATTTTTGGTCAAAAACTGCTGAACAATCAGCAGTAAAAATTCTTTTTTTTTGAGATTCTTTCAACATGTTTGCCAATTTCATAATGGGTGATTTATGAGGGCACCTGCCCACACTGTGCTGATTATTCAGCAGTTTTTGACCAAGAAGGGAATGACTCCATGCCCCATCCTCTGTATTCACCTGATGTCGCCCCAAGTGGCTGTTTGCTTGTTTGTTTCCCTGGATGAAAAAAGTCCTCAAAGGGAAATGTTTTGCCAAGATGGAAGGCGCGAAACAAAAAACAGCAGAAACACTAAAAGACATCGAAATTGATGAGTTCAAAAACTGTTTTGAGTAGTGGAAAAAGCATCGCGATAGGTGTTTTGTGTCAAATGGAGAGTACTTTGACATTTAAACACGTAAGAATAAATATACAATTTTTAAATAAATTCCAGATTTTTCTGGGTCTTTCCTCCATAGTATTATTTACTCTGGGAGCTGGGAAAAGCTGTCAGATAGCATAGGCTTCTTTTCCCACATTCATCAAACCTTTCCCAAAGTATATTTACACTGTAACTCAAAAAAAAAAAGGTTAGAAGTGGCTATCAAGGTCGAATAGCGTTCAAAAGTGCTCACTAGTGAGGGAACTAGAACAGCAGATACATTCAACTCTCTGAAATCCTGAAGACTCAAAATTTTGTAAATTCTTTAAAGATTTATTTAAAATTCTTACTTGCCCCTGACTTCTGCTAGAGGCAGCTCATTGCTGAAGGACCTTGCTCGTTCTCATTAAGAGTCCACTCTGCTGCTCAGCATCTGTCCACCTAGATTTTTAAGTACTGTGTGACCTGTCCCCCAGTTTCTTTGTATTCATGCTCCTGCTTATCTAGCAGATCTAGCTTAGGTCTGGCTCTTGCTGCACTGACTCCCCCTGCTTTAATCAGTCGTGACCTACTGAGTCCTCAGGATAATCTGATTATTAAACAGCCGAAAATAGAATTTTTTCCTTTTGTTTATTGTCTTTTTGAAGTTTCACACATAAAATACAGAAATTATGTACTGCAGAGTTACCGTAAGTTAGCTGATCCATTTGGAAATTAAGTTGCCATTATTTGACTCATAAATATCTTATTTTTTATAGAATTTCTGGGAGCAACTTTCCAAGATCAAATCGAATGTAACTGCTAATGAGAAACGAGCATACACCAAGGAACCTACTTCTGTTTAGTAATAGTGCAAACACTAGCAGACAGTGGTCAGTGGAAAAAAAAAGATAATCAATCATGTTACTTAAGTTATTGAAGCACTTTGGTTCCATATGAAGATAATCTATCACACTCCATGAACTTGATTTAATATCACCTCTCTTAAGCTTTCTTTATGGTTATCTTAATTTTTTGTTTGAATTACTTCATTTTTAAAATCATGAACTATTATATCATACAACTGAATATGCAATACAGAATATGAAAGATGAAGTGACACAAAACAGGGTTCAGAGACTCAAAATGTTTAGTTCTGGTATTAGAAACATTTAATTATAAAATGTCATCATGGCTTGTCACATGAAGATAATTAAGAAATGATCTTTAGGAAATAAGCATACTTTCATTTGTAGAATATCTTTTCCTTTGGGATTACATAAAGCTAAAGCATATTTCTTACCAAACATAACTATTACTAAAGCAAGATGAGTTTTACTAGTTGAACTACAGACTAGTTTTTAGGACTGTACTTTGAAAAACAAAACAAAACCAGAGCTGCCCTCAGAATTGTTTAGAAATGCAAACTGGGGGCATTAGTAGTAGTTTCTAAATGTGGGGCTAACAAGGCTCTAAGAATAAAAGGATCCTATTTCATATACAAATCATTAATTGTGCCTATTGTGATAGAATTTTACAAGCAGTTTCAGGCTGAAAAAGAACATGTTCAAACTGGGTGGATACATTTAAATGTTGACGATTAATAATTACATTTTATTGAAAATAATATTTCTAAACTATTACTTGCATAGTACTAGCACATACCACAAATCAATTAAAAATGATTTTGCATTTTCTTGTTAAATACAGTTCTTTAAATTGATAACTAAATTACAGTCATACATTGTAGTCATATTTTGATATAAACAGGCTCCATGATTCATAAAGTGTTGTATTTAAATTTTTTAAGTTATTGGTTCAACACTGCATATAGTTTTCATACTATTTTGCATGTTCCTTACATAAAAATGAATTACTTTTACCAAAATATGTAATCTATCTGGAAATAGTTTCAAAGGTATTTGAAAACAATATGATTCTAATATGTATGCAACAATTTTGTAAATTTTTCTTCTTTAAATTCTGTGTACTTAATTTAATCATGTGATATTTAAAATTTCAAACCTAATTACAGATTGATTTCGCTCTTCTTAGCGTGTGGTTTTTAACCAACTGTTAACACTTAGAGGGAAATGAGATCCTTTGTTTAAAAAACAATTATGCAGTTCCTAAGCTGTCCAGAAGATGTCTTTGTTGCCCTTTAGTTTTGACAACTGCTCTCATTACAGTGTTAGGACAGAGTCTGTTCTTCACTGTTTATTGCTAAATTGGCGTCTTCTTTTTTTTCTTTTATGATTATGTATAAATTGAATGTTGAATATATATTATACTTATAATAAAAAGTGTCTTAAAGTAATAAACTAAGTAGGAAAAATAAATGTAATGGGGTTTCACTGGAGAAAAATGTGCAAGAATAGAAAAGTATAAAGTATAAAAAATATACTCCATCCACTTAACATTTTGGTATATTTTCTTTTAGCCATTTTTCCTATGGATTTTTAATATATTTGAGCTCTTCATTCTATTTTTATGTACACATTGTTAAATTTTGAGCAACCCTACAATTCTTATAAATTTTTAATTAAATTTTAACTACATCTGAATTTCTTTTTGAAAGTAAAATAATTTTAATGGATAATTTGATAGTAACAATAAGAAAAATAATAAACATGTAGTTAGGCATTGCTACGTGCTGTGCAGAATACAGACACAGATGCAACCTTCAAGAACCTCTTAACATAAATATACAGTAAATAATTGCATATAAAAGCAATGAAGGAAGTGATTATTAACATGACTTGGCCCAGAACTTGTGAATTTTTTCCTGCCATCATAGCACATGACACTGACATGACTTACAACTCCCCCGGGAATAGCTAGATAGGTTAAGCTCATAAGGCAATAGCTGTAACTCCATCCCTTTCCTACTCAACAAAACAAATTAAAATGTCACTGAATATAAGTGATGTTTTTATAGGAGTGATTTTAAATCTGCTCTAAATTATTTTTAAATAAATAATTCACAAGCTGAAATTTTAAGTTGTAGTTACAAATTATTTGTAATACACTTAACAACTTGTTGCAATAAACAGACAAATAGTGCTTTAAATTTACAGACTACTGGCACACATTTTAATTGACTTATCCTAAAAACAACTCTACGAAGTAGTATGACATGTACTGTCTCCATTTACATAAACAACAAAAAGTTGTGTCTTGTAAAAAAGTGCATACCACACCTTATCCTAGATTTTTTAAATTCCAGATTCATTGCTTTTTCAATTACAAATGAATCAGCAACTAATTATTACTAACATGCTATTTATTCACTTGTTGTAAAGCCCTAATATATGTAGACTGTAAACTGTTTAATTCATCAGCAAATGTAACTTAGATAAGATGTATAATTTCTACTATAAATTATTTCTTTGCTCCTAGCAAATTTCTTGATAGATTTATTTTACCTGCAGTCATATACATGATCATATGACTTATTTTCAATTAAGAACAATTCCACAAACAACCTGGAAAGCTAGAAATTAAGGCACTTTATATATTAGGAGCCTCCAAAGCTGAACTGAATATAACGTCAAACTAATCTTTTGATTTCTCCATATAAAGATTAACTAGAATTGCTCAATAAGAGCTTTATTATTTACTTTTATTTTTTAGTCCTGGATTTTTCTGACTATTTATGCAAGCTTAACTATGGTTGTGAACACATTTTTGCCTAGAATACTTAGTATGTAATGTGCATGTGTGTTTGCAGGCACACATAACTAATTTGGCTAGTTTTAAAATAATCTTTTTATTTAAGTTACATGTCATTTTTCTATTTGTAAGCTATCATACATTATGAAAAGTGTTTAATGTTTTAAAATACTAGTTTTTACTTAGTCATGTTCTAAGAGCCTACTCTTAGCTTCAATTAAATATTACTTAGATAAAAGGAAGTAAATTATTTATCGTTCTCTATGAGTAGAAGCAAGCACTATGGCCAAGTTTCTTTGGTTATTCAATCAATCTAACCAAATCAGTTTGTTTATGGAGTAGAAACTGGCTGGTATTTCTGATGCCTCTGCTATAAAACTTAGAGCTTCTGGACCAAGTACTTAACTACTTTTCTTGTGCATCTTTCTACATTTTCCTCCATTATTGAAATATTTTTAAAGAAAAGCCTATAATGAATTGCAACTTAAATTCTCAGTTGCCTTTTAGAACTAGGTCAGAAAGAATGTGAATCTATTTTATTAGTAATATTCTGTTTTTGTTTTACAAAAATATAAGCTATACCATTCTACTATTACTCTTTTGCTTTCAATTATGAATAAAATGTTTTCATATACTACTCAAAAGCCATTTCTCAGACTCAATTTATGCATTTTTTTATCTTAAGATTTTGTTTTGGTCATAATTTTTCCTTAAAATTAAGGTAAAATGAATAATTTAATAGCAAAGACATGAAATGTAACTTAAAAATAGAATAGGATATTCAAAGGAACGTAGATGTAATTCTGAAAGTATTAATTACCTTAAATCAAATTATTTGCCTTTTATATTTTATGAGGCCTTACCTTAACTGTATGCTCTTTTTGGTAAATCAAAAAGCCAATTCATCAACATTGTCATTTTCCATATAAGATACCAGTGATTCTGAAATGCTAAATTTAAAGTTAGAACAGATTTTTTTCTTATATCATTAAAAATAACAGTATTTCCATATGGTCTGAATAAAAATCCATTGGGATAACATTTTAAAAAATAAATTACATTTTGATCAAATATTAAAATAGAAATAAATATGAAGAATAACAGTTAGTATTCTATATTTTCATCTGTTTATTTTATAATTGTAATTAACTTCTAAATGTGTAAATATATTTGATATCAGCAGTTTTTTAAACATTATAAAGAAGAAATAAGTTATATTTTTATAAACCACAAATTAATAATAACTATAGTTTAAATACAAAAGAAAATTAAGGTGATGTTTTTAAAAGCTGTAGATTTTAATGATGATTTGCATGCTTTACATATTGCTTATTGTAAAACATGGGTAACATGGGTTTATTTTTCCTAGAAAATGTTTTCAATAATTTTAGTGGTTTGGCTCTGCAGTTCGTTCCATCTTTAACTATAACAAACCTTTCTCTCTCCTCCCTCCCAGAATGCTTTACAAGAGTGTCTCTCAAAGAACAGCCAAAAGACTAACCTGTAAAATATATGTATAAATGTTGGTACCATTTTTAAGTTTCTAATTATTTCTTATTCCTTCCTATCAATTTGGTTTAAAACAGGTATGTACAAACACTGGTAGCCTACTTCTTATGGTCTTTCATTTTTGATGAAGTGCTTTAAAAGAGTTCAATCAACCTTAATGGTACATTTTTTAGTTAAGGAAATAGAATGAAGAGAAGTCAATTTGAGCTCCCAGATGAACAAGTATCTTCAGAAAGAATAGGCATAAATGGGTTTAGAAAACAGAGGGTACGAGTAAAATGCAGTGAGCAGAGCACTCAGGGAAGCCAGATACAATAGAAGTAGTAAAATACTGCAGAGCTTTTTAAGCCTCATACAATTGGAACAATGGACTTGATCCAGCCATCTATGTTAAACTGTTAAAAGATAGGTGAAAAGCAAGCTGGAATTCTATAGAGTGTTGAGGAACAGTGGAATGAAGAGCTTTAAATCTAAAGAGAATGAATGCATTCAATAGAATGGAAATGAAGTCAAAATTGGCATATTTCTCTGATTACCTTGTAAAGAACTCTGTTCTGTTTTAGGTATTAAGCCATTATTAGCAACAAAGTAGTCTTTAAGCTGCTGTTATTGGTGTTTTTAAACAATATAGTATATATCTGTGAATTTTATAATACATACACATATACATTACATATATTCATGCAAGTAAGAATACATATAGATCTCATATAACTGTAATAACTTAATATTCTAGTCTATAACAATCAGTACACTATATGAAACTTCCTGCCTTTCAAAACAAAAAGACTAACTTGGATTTAGTGGCAAAGTTGCAAGTATACAATTATAAAACTTGAAATAGGAAACTAAATTATGCTACTCATAGAATAGGGTACTTCCGAATGATTGAATGGTTTAATTTTTAATTAGCTAAAATCAATCAGACTTGTTATGTACATTTTGGAAAATTTTTCTTAAACATATTGATATACTTTCCTGCTTTAATAAGTAGAATAAATTAAACAAAATTTTATTTTCAGTGATAAAAAGTACTTCTTGGTCATAGTTGTACATGACTTACCATTTTAGAGAAATACAGCTGAAGAACAGTATATATAGAATGTGTCCTGAACTTAGGCTATGATCTGGGAAGTTCCTTGGGGCCGAATTCCCTGATACGTGCTTTTGTCTGCATTTGTGTGTGTTTTCTCTCAATAATTATAATGCTGAAATAACTTTTCTAGTTAGTTGAAGCTTCTAATATTAATGGAGCAAGTACTATACTGTTAAATTATATTTTGAATTGAAAATATGACTATATGGAAACATGATAAAACTTCTAATAAATGGAAACTAAATACAATAAAATTAAAGCCAAACATTTTTTAATGTTAACAGGTTGGGCCATTTTTAACTCTCAAAACTAATAATTATGAGAATGTCAGTCACATAATTGTCATTCTTTAATAGTTCAATTATTTAAAATTTCAAGTACCTATTTATTCTTTTTGAGATTTGACATTAAGTTGACATTATCAACTTAAATTACAGTATAGCAAAGATTTTAGAAAACTAATTTTTTTAGTATAATACTATTTCCAGATTTTTTTCAATGCATTGTTAGAAAATAAGAGTAAAACTTTGTATTTTACAGCATGAATATTTCAGTCACTTCAATAATTAAAGGAGAAACCATCAAAAACAGGTGTTAGCCGGGTGTGGTAGCTCAAGCTTATAATCCCCTAAGGCAGTGGGATCCCTTGAGTTTAGGAGTTCCATGTGCAGTGAGGCAGTGAGCCATGATTCCATCACTGCACTCCAGCCTCAGCCTGGGCAACAGAGTGAGACTCCCATCTCAAAAAGAAAAAAAAAAAAAGCATTGTTTTTATGGAGAAAGCAAAAATGGAAAAAAAAAAATCTTTGATTGAAAGACATGTTTCTCTTGTAATCCAAAAACAATTGTAAAAAGTGAGACCCCCCCCAATATTAGATTCCTCAAAATTTTCTATCAGTTATTTTCAATTATAGTCAAAAGATCAGCTAAGAATACTATTACGAGTCTAGATGGGAAAAAAATCAAATGAAAACAATGCCGAAATAATGGTTTCTAGAGTAATTTTATTCCTGTTTGGTTATAAACAGCTTGAACTCTCTTACTGGATCATAATCATTAAAGTTAATTTACTTTGAGATCAATTATTAATATTTACAAACTTTTGTTTCTCACTGAATTTTTTAATTTTATTCATTATGTTTACATTGAGTCTTTTCATGATGTTTGGGGGAAAAATAACTGAAGTGATTTTTTAAATTGTAAAATTAAATCTACTCACTAATTTAATTTGAAGGTATATGATTGTGTAAAGATATCAAAAACATATTGGCTCATAAGTTTTTAAAACTGATACTATTCCATTTATTCATTTGTATATAAAATCAAGCTTACCAAATGACCTATATAGTAAAGAGAATATATGAATAACATTCTAGTAGAGAACAGAGGATACCCAACTAACTGAAAGAAGGATGTAAATCAAAAATCTGTTCTATTACATACTATATCACTTCTAGTTCATGACATGTTTTTACAGTTCTTTTATACAATAAATGTAAGAAGATATATACGAAATATAAATATAAGATGTATATGTTACCATCTGGGAGATAAAAAAATATGTTACAGTCTCTTATCAAATATTCAGTTGAATATATCAGTGCAGCAGGGAACACAATATTATAACCAACCCCAAGATCTAAGAAATTATTTCCCCCAGGAGTTGCAAACTTAGACGTCATCTTCAGGGATATACCACATAACCTAAATTAAGGAGGCCAGATAGAAGAAAAATTAATAGCTAACAGGCAGAAACATAATCAACAGCACTTTTACTAAACTATGATTTACTAAATAGTCTTGTTCTGTGACTCACCTTTAAGGACAACATCAATTAGGGTCCTTTGTCTCTCTAGCCATCAGTTGGTTTTAGCCAACGGAAGATACTGGAAGTAGATCAAAGTAGAAGAGTGAGATCTGGGCTTATTCCTGTACAAGAGATACAAGCTTCTACTGAGCTCTCTTAATCTATTAGGTTATACTAATACTTGAGTGCTAGTGAATTCTCTTCCCCTTATACCTTCAGGCCTACAAGTGTTGCAAGTTCAGATGCTTCACTGATCCTGGTTTGTTTCTTTAATCCTATCCACACTTTTGAAGTATTCCTTTCATTAAACTTCTTAATTTGACTGTGCCATTTGTTTCCTGCAGAGACCCTAGTGCATAGAATACCTCCATGACACAAACATGTAGGATACTAAAGATTATATTCTAAATTCAAAAATGAAAAAACACCAATGGAAAACTGAAATTTCTAGTTTTTTTCTTTTATAATCCATTACACTTCTGGTTTGGACCCAGGCACCTGACACCTTTTACTTCTTCAGCAAGATGTTAACATCGGGTTGGAGTTGTGATGTGTCTAACATGGAAATATAATCTTGAATTCTGGGAGCTATATTTTTAAGTTAGTTTTCTTAAAAAACAAAACAATTCAGATGGAGGGACCTCTAGTTCCTTGTTGCTTAGGTAGTACTCCCCATACCTTGCTATGAGCTAAGAAGGTTTATTCTGAACAAAGAGAAAAGTGGGATTAGAACTAAGAGTCAACACAGAAGTTCTTTGGTCCCCTCAAGAACCACACTGACCCCACAAATAAATAGAGATAGCTGGTTCATATAACTGGGGTTCTTCTCAACTAAAGTAAAAAAGTCACAAATAATTTAACATTTAATAAAATTTTTCCTCTAACTTTCACAGAAATTCTTAGCTATGTCTTTGATCTACTGATCAAAAGAATTTGTAACTGCATTCATATTTACAGATGTTTTTAATCAGAGCACATAATTTTCTTCTGAATTTAATAGGCATGTAAAGAATATTGATGACTATGGCAAACACCAAAGTATTAATTGCTGCGGGTAAGAATCATCTATGGATACTAAAATTAGTAAATGACAGTATAAAACAGGGTATTTGCATGGTCTCTAAGGATTTCCCCACAAGGTACTTTTCAATTACAAATAGAAAAAATGTAATTTTGCAATGGAAAGACATGATAAACACTTAAGCCAAGTGACCAAATATAGCATCACTAGTAATAGCATACATCACTACTATCCTGATATGTGGTACTGTTGCCAAAAATACCACATAATCAAGAGATCTGATTCTCATGACCATGTGAATGATCATGACGTGATTGTGATAAAATATCAGACAAACACAAACTAAGGGACATTCTACAACATAACTGGCCAATAATTCTCTAAAAAGGTCAAAGGCATTGAACAGTAGAACTTGCAGATTGGAGGTAGCTAAAGAGAGACAATAACTAAGTGTAATATATGGGATCCTGGATTTGCTCTTGAACCAGAAAAAGAACATTAGTAGGAAAATTGGTGAAATTTAAATAAAGTCTATAGATTAGTTGACAGTAATATTGTGTATTGCCTGTTTTCAATCATTGCTTTTATATAAAATACTATATAAAATATTAAAGCATTAGGAGAAGCTGCGTGAGACCACTATTTTAAAACTTTTTTAGATGTTCAAAATGATTTGTTTTTAAAAATAATTAAAAATTTGAAGTATAAATTCTTAACAATATTTCTGATTCAAATTGTCATTTTTCTGATGCTCATGTGTAGGAGTGAAACTATCAGGGATGAAGCCCAAACACCACTTTTTTCACACATTCTTCAAGAATTTGAGGATTCAGGAAAATCTTAGGGATCTTCTGTATTTTATGTTCATATCACAATCTATAAGTAATATAAATTAGTTTACTTTTAAATTTTAATTCCTTTTATAAACAAGAACTTTTGAAGACATATCTTGAAAGTAACTAAATAGGAATTTTTTTTAAAGAAAACAACCACTTTATTCAGGCAATTGGAATGAATCTAACTATACAAAAAAAACTATGTAATTACAAAATAAACTTTTATTACATTAGGATCACTATATTTTGTTGCAAATTTTTACTATACAAATTTCTTGAACTAAAATGGTATAAAGTCATCCCAGAACATAAAACAATGTCTTATCTAGAAAGATGAGAAATTACTAAGGATAGGCAAAAAAAAGTAGATATTGTGGGGTAGACTGCTCATTACCTCCCAGGGTCTGTTCTGTCATTCTCCTTTATTAAAAGAACCTTGATTATTAGCTAGGTATAGTGTTTCCCTTGAAGCTAAATGTAGCCATTTGTTCTGGCCAATGATGTATGTAGTATTACATGAAAACTTCCTGGACATGTCCTTAAAAAGTAAGAACAAGTTCCCTTTCCTTCATTCTGTGGCTTGGAAGATTATGATGGAAGAACTCTAGCAGGACCAGGAGGGAAAAGACTCTAAAGGTGACAGCATAGCAAACTGGACTGCCCCACAGATCCTGGAATAACTAACTCTAGACTTGTTTTATATGGCAAGAAATAAATTTATATCTTGTTAAACAGCTGTTGTGATGGTTTCTCTGTTATGTGAAACTAAACCTAATCCTACAGGAAAATTTCCAGGAAAGAGATGTGAAAGATTTTTGTATTAAAATTATATCAGAAAGATACAACAATGAGAAATGAGAGAGTAAAATTAAAAAGTAGATTTTATGGAAGAGTATAAAATGAATGAAAGTAAAATCAAGGCAGCAATTGACTCTGAATGAGTCATAGTAGAAGTTCGAGAAGTGGTTTAACATCAACATAAACAAGGGGCCATGGATGAATAAATTATAGAACTTAAAGCTGGTTAAATACATTAAGATGAAAAAGAAATCATACTTAAATTCATCAGTCATTAACGTCTTAGAGAAAATAATTGTGCTTCAAAATAACTTGACTAAACATTAGCAGAATGTACCAATCACTAGTCTAGGTTGCAAGCAAGAGATAATTATTCTAGATGTAGTACATTGGATCGTTCACACAACAAAAAGGCTGAAAACCCAGGCTCACAGAATAAGAACAAGGAGAGTTGGTGGCCACAACCACAAGTAGTGTCATGTCACAGGAACAAGTTAATTAGGGTGCCAGTGCCTTGCTGCTGCCCCAGACATGGGTATTGCTACACAAGTACAACAGGGCCCTGAATGTTCCTGCTGCCATCAGAATGAATTCGAACTATTCTTCTCTTTGCTTCCCATGCTCTACACTGAAAACCCCAGGAAGAAGTTGGCCAAACTTAGGTTGCCTGCCAGAAGCTTAAAAGTTAAGAAAAGTATATTTTAACTTCCATGGTGGGAGATATAGTCTGCCTTTCTACTAAGGCTCTCACAGTAGCAAACTCCACAAAAGAAAGGAATTCAAATTCTGGACAGCCAAAAGGAAACAAGTATACAGGACATTCAATTATTTAAAAGATTATAACAGTTGAACAGGATCATTGATGTTTATTGTATTTAGAATTTTTTTTTTAAAAAAAGATGCTTCACTATAAAGTGGGAAAACAGGTACATTAGACTATGGGAATTATTCTCTTTTTTCTGCTTAAATTTTCTGTCACCTGTCCTCAGATTCCTTTAGGAAACTCCTCTCCAACTCCATGTGTTAGTGTTGGGGCTGCCAACCATAAGCAGGCACACAAAACCTGAAATTGAGATATGGACATTGGAAGAGAGTTCTTTGGTTTATTCCTCCATTGCAGTTGCTTAACTGGGAGATGTGAATCTGAAGTCTCTGTCAGCCATTTGTCTGCCATTACGAGAGAATCTATTTAAAGGATAAAGCAATGCAAACCAAGAGATGAAAAAGTCTTGACAGCAGTATTTGAGCCTCCAGATGCAGTCTTCCATAAGATGCACTCTTGCATTTGCCAATTACATGAGCCATAACTCCCTTGGGGGAGGGGGGATTGAATTTCTGTCACTTGCAACCAAAAGTGTTCTAATTTAGTTCAATGCATAAGATCTAGATAATAAAGTCAAATCAACATCATTTCTATTTTGAATCCTACAATAATTTGAGAAAATACATTTCAAGATAAGACTGGGATAGGAAGACAATTTGGGCAACAGTTCATTGAATAAGTTGTTTTTAAAAGTAAAGACAATGCAACCTCTCTTAGGATCAAAGAAACTACTGAGAAAAGAGAAAGTTGTGAAGTTAACAATTCCTTAAGAAAAAAAAAATATTAAAAACAAGAGTAAAAGACATACATGTAGTTACATCATAGGAAATTCATGCTTAAAATAAGAATTTCCTAATGGAGAGAAATAATTGAATGTTTCATAGATTTATTTATTGACAAGATTAGAATCTGGCCTGCTTGGGTAATATGAATCCTAAATAACACTATAATAAAAGTCAAGGGATCCATTCTAGACAGATCTGTCATTAGCAATCTGTACAATCTTAATTTCTCTGGACTTCTGGTTTCTTACCTCTAAACTAAGCATCTCTTTCACCTCTAAAAATTGTGACTGAGCATTCAAAGTTCATTTCACTCAATTACATTTTTTGCTACTATCTACAGAAACGAGCTTAGACAAAGACAAAAAAATACTAGAGCCAAACAAATTTCAAATCACAAATTTGAGTTTAACATAGACTATAGTTTGGCAACATTTATCTTTGGAATTCTTTCACAAACTGCTTTCACAAACATCTTATTTCTTTATTGTACTGTACTTTTACTCTTACCCCATTTCAACTTCTGATACATATATAGAAATCCATCCAAAGCTTTCAAATCACTTTTAAATAATTTATTGTAGTAAAATATACAGAACATAAAATTTACCATTTTAACCTATTTTTTTTAAAATTATGGTCGAATACACATAAAATGAACCATCTTTACCATTTTAAGTTATACTTCAGTGGCATTAAGTACATTCGCATTGGTGTGCAACCATGACCACCACCCATCCCCAGGCCTCTTTTCATCTTGCTAAACTGAAACCATGTATTCATTAAACCATAACCTCCTTATTCCTTCTCCCCCAAGTCCCTGACAATCACCATTTTACTGTCTGTTTTTATGCATCTGACTACTGTGGATACCTTATGTAAGTATAGTCATATAATATTTGTGACTAGCTTATTTCACACAATATAATGTCTTCAAGGTTGATCCACGTTGTAGCATGTGTCAGAATTTCTTTCCTTCTTAAGGTTGAATAAAATTCTATTATGTGTATATAAATTTTGTTTAACCATTCACCTGTTGATGAATACTTTGTTTTCCTCTGCCTCTTGGCTATTGTGAACAATGCTACTATGAACATGGGCATTCTTTTGCATATGTACTCAGTAGTGGAACTGCTGAAAAAAAATATGGTAATTCTATGTTTAATTTGTTGAAGAGCCAACATACTGTTTTCCACAGGAACTGCTCCATTTTAATCCCCACATTCACCATATTAAACGAAGGTTGTGTGCAATTTAAGACTTTTATAAATTAATATATTTCATTATTTTTAAATAATAAAATGTTTCAAAAACAGATTAAGAGGTAATCATCTGAAACATCTCTATGCTAAAACAACTATCCTTTTTTAAAATTTCAAGTTGGGGAGGAGGGGAAGATGGTGGCAGAGTCAGTTGGACTATGCAAGTCCCTCTGTGAGTGAGTGTATGGACAATTTTGTGTAGGTGTCTGTGAGTAAGTGGGCATGTGAGTGGCTGACTGAGTGGGGACTTGGAAGAAATGGCCAGGGCTCTCCTGGTGACAAGGCTGGTGCTGCAGCTGCTCTGTGTGGCACCTAGTGCTACCTGTGGCACAAAAGCCGACAGCCATTTTTTTTAAATGAGCAAAGACCTTCCTGGAAAGAAGCTGCCAGGAGTGACTGCCAGTTCCAGGCTCTGCCTCACCACTGCAGTGCCTGGCTGGGCATTGCCAGCAAAGGCCACAGAGGGAGCACAACAAGGGAGGCAGAGGTAGGTCCCCGCTGGAGAAGAAGAAATAAGCACCCTGCCACCATTTTGAAAGCTGGGCAAGGAAGTGGTCTGGCTTACTCAACACAGAGCAACAGACCCGATTTCTGTGACTGGTGGGTTAACTACTCTGGGGTTGATCATGACCTAGAGGGAATATCCTGAAAATACAAACTTCAGAGGAACAGGATGAGCG
>CAUYQG010193106.1:0-10828 GCA_963574415.1 Tarsius wallacei
TCTTTCCCCTGAGGACTCTAAGGGTAAGAGATTCCCATAGAAAGCCAAGAGATTATCAGGCTAGAAGTTTGAGACCAGCTTGGGCAACATAGCATGACCCTGTCTCTATTTACATTTTTTTTTTTAATTTTTTTTCTTTTATTAAAAGAAAAAAAATTTTTATTTTGTTCATTAAAAAAAATTTTTATTTTAAAGATGTGGCATATAATTCAGGGTTAGGAATACAAATATTCATTAGGCAGGTACCCCTGTTGATGAGGTGTGTCCCCGCTCTCCCCTGGCGGTTTCCCTCAACTGCCAATCCGCACCCCCGGCAGTTTCCCGCTACTGCCAATCCCTTTCTCATAGTAATATGATAATTGTTCAAAGTCCACTTATGAGTGAGTACATATGGTACTATGTTCTTTGTTTCTGTGATAGATCTCTGTGGATGCTAGACTCTAGAGAGGTAGTGAGGTGGGAACTTAGGAGATCCGGGCCTTCTTTTATCAAAAGAAAAAAAATTAAAAAAAAAAATGTAAATAGAGACAGGGTCATGCTATGTTGCCCAAGCTGGTCTCAAACTTCTAGCCTGATAATCTCTTGGCTTTCTATGGGAATCTCTTACCCTTAGAGTCCTCAGGGGAAAGATTAAAAAATAAAAACAGAAAACTTGAAGGCTAGAGGTAATCTCTCTCACAAAAATAAATAATTTTTTTTAAAAACCCCAAATACTGCTAAAATGACTGTAAGATTTCTTCCTTTCTTATATTCTCCCAAAATTTAAATGGCAGATTTTCATTAACTGCATTAACAGAGTAAGTTGATAATTAGCTGGGCATGGTGGCGTGCACCTGTAGTCCTGGCTTCTGGAGAGGCTGAGGCAGAAGGATTGCTTAAGCCTAAGAGTTGGAGGCTGCAGTGAGCTATGACTGCACCACTGCACTCCAACTTGGGTGAAACAGTGAGACCTTGTCTCAAAAAAAGAAAAAAAAGTCTTTCAAACAAGAAACGGAGTCACATATGACACTCAAAGTCATCTTCCTCCTCCAGCCCGCCCCCACCTCCTCCACCCCATCAGCAAGTCTTTGCCTTGAGTCCAACTTCCCGATACCTGCCTCCTTCTCTCCCTTCTTGCCTGACTTGGCGCTCCCCACCCCTGCTTACCTTGGTGATGCCCATCACTGTGGCCAGTCTCCCCACCAGGCTTGCTCTCATTCCACGGCCTAGGCCTCCAGGGGGTGCCTGCATCCGAGGAGGCCACAGGAGGGCCGGCGGGCGGGACTCCAGGACTCCTGCTATCCCATCCTTTCAAGTGTCTCCCTTTCTGTATTTTATAATGCACATAGTATGTAATAATAAATAAACGTACCCACATTGGCTTGCAGGTTGAAGATGTTTAATAGCTAAAGGTACACGGTTTTAAAGTTTGATGGCCACTACTCGATATGGCAGTCAGAGTGAGTTTTTTGTTGTTGTTGTTTTTTGAGTCGGAGTCTCACTCTGTTACCCAGGCTGGAGTGGAGTGGCACAATCATGGCTCATCAGCCTCGACTTCCTGGGTTCAGGCAACCCTTCCAGCTCAGCTTCCCGAGTAACTGGGACTACAGGCATGCACCACCACACCTAGCTAATTTTTTGATTTTTGTACAGTCTAGGTCTTACAATGTTGCCCAGGCTGGTCTCAAACTCCTGGGCTCTCTGGCCGTGGCCTCCTAAAGTGTTGGGATTACAGGTGTGAGCCACTCCATCTGGCCAGGGTGATTTTTAAAAATAGTGATCATCACAGAAACAAAGAACAGAGTAACATATGTTCTCACTCATAAGTGGACCTTGAACAACTATCATAATACTATAAGAAAGGGATTGGCAGTAGTGGGAAATTGCCAGGAGAGGGGGAGTGGGCCTTTGTGTCCTTTTGAAGTCAGATTTCGCCCATGAAGAATCACAGATGCTGTTCCCTCTGCCTCCACAAAGCTTTAGGTCTCTGTTTAAATGCCCTTTTCTCCCGTGCCCCATTCCATCCCATTCCAGTCCAAGGATCCTTAGACCCTTTCCTTATTACAAGTGCTACCTAGAATTTGTTGTTCAAAATCTTCCAAATTTGGCCACAATCTTCATGAGAACTTGATTATCACTGTAACCTCCAGCACCTCACACATGTCCAATAAATATTCACTGAGTACAAGAATGAATTAAATTACCAACACTCACCCCACGCTAACTTCCAACGAGTCAGGGACTCCGAGGATCCTCAGATTGGCATCTCATAGAGTCTCTGACCTTTCTTGTTTTCATCTACTTTGCTCTAAAAGAACACCTTATCTTTTCAAAAAATTATTTTTAGCTAACAAATAATAATTGTACAATTTATAGGATACAATGTGATGTTTTGTGATCACCTTACCTTTAAGACTCAGGCGTGGTGGCTCATGTCTGTAATCCCAGCACTTTGGGAGGCAGAGGAGAGAGGATTGCCTGAGCCCAGGGGTTCAAGACCAGCTGGGCAACTTGGCGAGACCTCATCTCTACAATAAATCAAAAAATTAGCCAGGCATGGTGGTGTGTGCCTGTAGTTCCAGCTACTTGGAAGGCTGAGCTGGAAGGGTCACCTGAGCCCAGCAGGTTGAGGCTGTGGTGGCCTTGAGTGTGCCCCTATACTCCAGCCTGGGCAACAGCGAGACTCCGACTCAAAAACAAAACAAAAAAAGACGCAGCCCTTATTGGCCTGTTCCTCTATAAGGTTGATTAAAATGCCCCTGGACAGTTCTTGTCTTTCTCCTGACCTACCATCATTCACTCAAAATCTTTTTTGGGGGGTTGGGGGGGACTTACTCTGTTCCCAGCCTGTAGTGTGCAGTGGAAAGATCTCAGCTCACTGTAGCCTCAACCACCTGGGTTCAAGCGATCCTCCTGCCTCAGCCTCCCAAGTAGCTGGGAATTCAGGTGTGCACCACCATATCCAGCTAATTTTTTATAGGGTCTTGCCAAGTTGCCGAGGTTGGTTTTGAACTCCTGGACTCAAGTGAACCTCTTACCTTAGCCTCCCAAAGTGCTGGGGTAGGTGTGAGCCACTGCTCCAGTCTGAAAATCTTTTTTTATTTTGAGTCAAGGTCTCACTCTGTCACCCAGTCTGGAGTGCAGTGGCATGATCACGATGATCACCATCCTGAACATCTTCATTACTGCACCTATTAATAATATGTAACTACTGCTCCCATTTTGTTTCTGCACTGAGACTGATTATCTTTAGGACTCTGACCTCATCACTCATCTTTGTAAATGGTGTAAAGGCGTTTCCTAAGTGACTGGAGACCTCTGGTGTACCAAGAACTTTTGTAGAAAAAAAGTTTCAGCGTGCTTAATTTCCACAGTTCTCAAAAAGCTAAACTATCGTTTACAACAAAGCGAACGCTCTGGGTGTTTCTTCCTAAACATCATAAATAGAGCTTTTATCCAACCCTTCTGAAGAGCTGGCTTTGACCAGGGTGAAAAAACACGAGTGCTCTTCCCACTTCTGCTTTTTCTCTTCCTCCTCATAGAGAAATGCATTTAGACAGGGTGGGTACCTCAGGGACTGACTGTCCACCTGGAATAGACTGCTATGAGTCCATGACAGTGGCTTTTGTCCATGTACACAAAGACAGAAGAGAGGAACGAAGGGAAGCCATGCCTGATTCTCTTCATGGGAATCAAAGTAGCAATAAGAGAGTTGTAAAAATGCTTTTTCGGGACCTAGGACAGTAGGAATTCCAAGCAGAGCAACTAACTGGCTTTGTGTTGAGACGCTGACCCCGTTCAGATTTATGTGTGTTCATAGTCATCTTTGAGCAACTCTGCCCTAAACCCAATGTTGTTGATCCATATAGTATCTCCAAGATTCTACACGTGAAGGAGTCTTGATCCCGGCCCCTGAGTTATGCAACCTTAGAGCTTGGATCCTCATGAGGGGTCTACGTGCTCACTTCAGTACCAAGCTGCTGTGGAACAGTTACCATACATGGGCAGAGAAGCTTCTAGCAGGAGAAGGGGGAAGGACATCCAGCGCACAACAGTTATGTAACCACACGGGGGGGGGGGGGGTGCTGCCTTCCTTCAAAAGATTACATTCTAGAAATGCCTGAAAGACACCTGTAAGCACCTCTTTGCTGGAGGTAGCAGCTGAAATAGAATTAGATCCAGAATATCAGTTCAATCTGGTGGGGTTATGTGGCTGCTATTTTAAATATATTTAGATGCTTGGTGTTCTTCAGAATCAGTTTCAGAAATATACAGGGGGCAGCCAAAAACAACCCCACCCCCAAAAAACAAACACGGAATTATCTTTTGGAGGGAGGACCCCTTGTACTACAGGCTTCTCCTGCCAGGTAAGTGTTCTAGAAACCCTTCAGCATCAGTGTGCCAGCCAGCGTTATTGTGAGAGGCTGTGTTTGGCTTCAGTGAATTTGTTATTAGATTCTTTCAATGTGTTTGCCCATTTCACGATGGGTGATGGACGAGCACACCTGCCCACACCACGATGAGTGTTCACCAGTTTTTGACCAAAGATGGCATAACCCCCATGCTCCACCCTCCTTATTCACCTGATCTCACCTCGAGCACTTTTTTTGTTTCCCCAGATGAAAAAAAGTCCTCAAAGGGAAACATTTTGCTGCTGTGGAAGAGGTAAGACAAAAAACCACAGAAGCACTAAAAGGCATCAGAATGGATGAGTTCCAAAACTGCTCAGAGCAGTGGGAAAAGCGTCTTGGTGGGTGAACTGCATCAATGGAGAGTACTTTGAAGTTTAAACATGTAAGAATAAATACGCAATTTTTAATAATTAAATTCTGGGGTTTTTGGGGTCCCCCTCGTATGTGCAGTATGTTTCAGGCATGGCAGAGTAAATGCCATTTCCTTTTTCACTGACACTGAGTTATGAATGTTGACCTACAGACTGTCCCCAAACAAGATGCATTCCAACAGTTCATTTCTAAGTCAGTTGATAGGAACTTGGAACATAGTTTCCCATAGAAACAATTTTAGCCGTGGTGGTTTAGATTTCCAGATATGGCCAGAGAAGCCCATTTACTCATAAGCATGACAATGCTTTTCTATAAGAAAATGCTACCCAACTTCTAAGCTGGGATTTCTGTAACTCCTCCTCCCTCACCCTGGAAGGCCTGAAGAATGCCCTGAATACCCCAGTGCAGAAGCGTGGAGCAGCTGGGAGGCGGTGGTGGGGTGTTCAGGGAATACTGGGCTTCCCAGCAGCAGCAGTACGGACCCCCAGGCAGGAGTGAGCTCTGGTAGAGCCCGGGCTCTGGTTGCAGTCTCACTCTGTTGTCCAGGCTGGAGTGCAATGTCATGATCCTGGCTCACTGCAGCCTCGACTCCTGGATTCAGGGGATCCTCCCGCCTCAGCTTCACCGGTAGCTGGGACTACAGGCAAGCATCACCACACCCGGCTAATATTTTGCAGAGGTCTTGCTATGTTGCCCAGGTGGGTCTTGAACTCCTGGGCTCAAGCAATCCTCCTGCCTCAGTCTCCCAAAGTGTTGGGATTACAGGCGTGAGCCTTTGCACCTGGCCTTGTCACTTCACTTAATTCTCCATTCTCAACGTCTGCGAGGCCGATTGTTTTATCTGCATTGAAGTAAGAAGGCGTGAGGGCTTGGGAATGCTAAGTCACTTTCCTAACTTCATGGAGCTAGAGCCTGAATTGGAACTCAAGCCTGCTCTCCTCCAAATTCACCATCTTCCTAGGACACGGGGCACATTGCCAACAGCTTATTGTTTCATTTTCTTTTTTTTTTTTTTGATTTGGCGTCTCACTCCGTCGCCCAGACTGGAGTGCAGTGGCCGCTCCCGGCCACCGCAGCCTCGACCTGCTGGGCTCCGGCGATCCTTCCACCTCAGCCTTCCAAGTAGCCGGAATTACAGGCGCGCGCTACCACGCCCGGCTAATTTTTTTAAACTTATTGTAGAGATGAGGTCTCGCCAAGTTGCCCAGGCGGGTCTCGAACCCACGGGCTCAGGCAGTCCACTCACCTCAGCCTCCCAAGGCGCGGGATTACAGGCTGAGCCACCGAGCCCGGCTTATTGTTTCATTTTCATTTAACTTTTTTTTTTTTTGAGCCAGAATCTCACTGTCGCCCAGGCTGGAGTGCAGTGGCACACTCACAGTCACCACAGCCTTGGCCTGTTGGGCTCAGGCAATCCCTCTGCCTCAGCCTTCTGAGTAGCTGGAACCACAGGTGTGTGCCACCATGCCTGGCTAATTTTTTGATTTATTGTAGAGACGAGGTTTTGCCAAACTGTCCAGGCTGGTCTTGAACCCCTAGCCTCAGGCAATTCTCTCACCTCCACCTCCCAAAGCGCTAAGAATACAGGCTTGAGCCATTGCGCCCGCCTAAGATGACATTTCTTTCTTTCTTTCTTTCTTTCTTTATTTTGTGACTGGGATTGTGCTTTTTATCTGGGTTTCTGTTTGTTTATCAGGTTGGTCTCGATGCTGATTCTTTAAGAGACAAGACTGGCTTGATTTGCGTGATGTTAGAGAAGTTGAAAATGTGGGGCACAGACAAGACCGCTAGGATTTTTGTTATAATTTTGTTTTTTTAACCGTCATGTAGTTTAAAAAAAAAAAAAAGGAAAAAAATTCCTTCACCTTATATGTATATCCACTGTTGGTAATTTTTCTGTGCATCCTTTGCTTATTCTTATAAACAGACAAGTAATTATAAATATATGTATATATATATTATTTTCACTTTATTCATTAAAAGGTAGCATATGACCAGGCACTGTAGCTCATGTCTGTAATCCCAGCACTTTGGGAGGCAGAGGCAAGAGGAATGTCTGATCCCACAGGCTCGAGACCAACATGGCGAGACCTCATTTCTACAAATGAAAAAATTAGCCGGGCATGGTGGCTCACACCTGCAGTTCCAGCTACTTGGGAGGCTGAGGCAGAAGGATTGCTTGAGCCCAGCAAGTTGAGGCTGCAGAGGACGTGAGTGTGCCACTGCACTCTAGCCTGGGCAGCAGAGTGAGACTCTGACTCAAAAAAAAAAAAAAAGGTAGCATATGGCCTATAAAAATCTCAAACAGTAATAATTTATATATATTTATGGATTGATTTAAAATTATTACATTTACTTATTTAAATATAATGGTGTTTCCCAGTGTGTTTTTCCTAAACAAATACCAAGCATTGGGGTCTGGAATAGGGACAGTCACCTCCAGCGTAAACTCACCCAGATCCACTTATATCCAGGGATCTAGAAACATCAGTTTTGGCTGGCAAATGTTCCCTTCAGCCCTGCCACACACCCTGTGTGCCCTGTTTCCCAGCCTTCATAGTTTTGTAATCACTGGCTTATGTGTCTGCCTCGTGTACTCGGTTGAGAGTTCTTTGAGGCAAGGAGTTCATTTACCTTTATATCATCAACATCTAATATAATATCAAGTAAGGATGAAACATTAAATGAAAGTTCAAGTGATTTAATGGAGAACAAGGTTTGTTGAATGAATGTGAATAACACGTACAAGGAATGACTTGGACATAGCTGGTCTCTAGGGTATCAGATCATAGGGGCAGTAATGGCATTTATTGTTTCTGGTATTATAGTCTGATGAAACACTGGAGATATGTTAAGAAAGGTCAGGCAGGCTGGGCACAGTGTCTCATGCCTGTAATCCCAGAACTTTGGGAGGCTGGGATTAGAAGATTGCTTGAGACCAAGAATTCAAGACCAGCCTGGGCAACATGGTGAGACTCCCCTCTCTACAAAAAAAAAAAAAAAAAAAATCACAAAAATTAGCCAGGCATGGTGGTGCATGCTTGTTGGCTCAGGTACTTGGGGAGGCTGAGGCAGGATTGCCTGAGCCCAGGAGGCTGAGGCTGCGGTGAACTGTGATTGTGCCACTGCACTCCAGCCTGGGTGATAGAGTAAGATCCTGACTTAAAACAACAACAACAAAAGAAATTACTCAGGAGATGAAGCAGAGGCCTGGGTCCACTGGGCATCCACAGCTTAAAAATATCTTCAGGTGTATGGCAATTCCTCAAAAAATAAAAATAAATAAAAAGAAAGGCCAGGCAGTAGAGAATGAAGATATTGGGGTGAGGGTTTGGGGCAGAAAAACGAAGTAAGGTCCTGAGCACCAGGGAGGAAGTTAAGTCAGGGTAACAGTAGAAAGGGTGGCCTGACAGGAGGTATGGTAGTGAAAATAATTGTAGGCAAGGAGATTAGTAAACTGAGACAATGCCTGAAAGGCTCAAAATAAAATAAAATAAAACATTTTTTTTTAAATAGAGAAAATTGAGGAAAGTGTGGTTGGGTCAAGAGGCCTAAGTGGCAAATGATTGAAATATTATAGCTGTAGGGATTGAGAGAAATGTTGACTGAAAAGTAATGGCTAGAAAAACAAAAACAAAAAACAAACAACAAAAAAGAAAAGTAACAGCTGCCTTAGAACCTTCTGGAATAAGGTCTATTGTTACTTAAAAGTGTTGTTAGGCAATGCTAAGAGTCCATTTGAGGCTGGAGCATATGAGGCTGTAATTTTTTTTTTTTTTCTTTTTGAGTCAGAGTCTTACTCTGTCATCCAGGCTGGAGTGCAGTGGCATGCTCATGGCCACTCCAGTGCCAACCTTCTGGGCTCAGGTGATCCTTCAGCCTCAGCTTTCCAAGTAACTGGAACTATAGACACGTGCTACCACGCCCAGCTAGAGGCTGTAATTCTTCATGTCAAATACCAAGTAAGGAGCTCTGGGCCTAGAGAGAAAAGAAATCAAGTCCTCCAGGAGCTGCTGTGGAAAAGGGAGAAGGCCATCAGACCCTTCAACAAGACCATCTCAACCCTCAAATGATCCTACTCTGACACTGTTAATCTTGCAATATGGCAGCTACTGCTTCTAAATATTCTGTGGAAATATGGGAACAGAATCTCTTAGACACTTTCTTTTTTTGTTGTTTTAAATAAAAATTTATTTCTCTTATTTTTATCTGAAGAGATGACACTTTCTTTTCTTTTTTTTTTTTTTTTGAGTAGGAGTCTCACTCTGTTGTCCAGGCTGGAGTGCAGTGGCACGCTCACAGCCACCACAGCCTTGGCCTGCTGGGCTCAGGCGATCCTTCTGCCTCAGCCCTCCAAGTAGTTGAAACTATAGGTGTGTGCCACCATGGCTGGCTAATTTTTTGATTTATTGTAGAGACGAGGTTTTGCCAAGCTGTCCAGCTGGTCTTGAACCCCTAGACTCAGGCAATTCTCTCACCTCCACCTCCCAAAGTGCTAGGAATACAGGCTTGAGCCATTGTGCCCTCCTGAGATGACATTTTCTTTCTTTTGTGAATGGGATTATGCATTTATCTGGGTTTCTGTTTGTTTATCGTTGGTATATAGGAATGCAACTGACTTTTGCACATTTATTTTGTACCCTGAGACTTTGAGGTGACACTTTCAACTGTGATTATACAAAATAACTTTGATATCCAGGCACTTTCTTCCCTAAAGCTGTGCTACAGCAAATGTTGACACTGTTCCAAAAGATTTCTTTTTCTGTATCCATTAATAGAAGCGTTGTTATAAAAAGTATAAATTTTATCTGTTAAAAACAAACAAATAGACCTCTTCAATCCCTGTATATAGACTGATTTTACTAGGGTACTTAAGGCAAAACATTTGTTCCAGTTGACCTAAGAATCAAACCAAACCTAAGCAGGTTAAATTCAGTCAGGTGTGGGTTTCCAGAGCTCACAGGAAACACCCATAAGCGAGAAGTACATTTACTTAATGTGGTAACAACCACGACTGGACAGAAAAAAATGACACATCTGTTCAATTTAAATGAGTTAAAAGTTCCCATAGTTACTTTTCAAAATGTTATGAGAAACATGATGCCTTCCAAGTTCAGGCTTGCAAAATAACTCACTCTTTCTGCATCAAACCAGTCTCCGAATTGGTGAGGTTTATTTAGAGAGGTTTTCAGGAAAGCATTTGAGATTTATTTGTAAAAAGCCAATCTTTAACCTAAAGACACATGAATATTAATTACACATTTTCTTTTCCATTAATAAATTCTACCTAAAAGGAAGCAATAAATCTGTTTTTAAGAATAGATTCCCAGTTCTTTTTACACAAATCTTTTTAATAAAAATTTACTTAGAGTTTATTTCTGAAAACCCATGGAAAAAGCAATTTATAAAGTCCTCAAAGCCATTACCCTTTCTCTGTTTTTCTACAAAATTCAGCTAATATTCTCACATTCCCTTTAGATCAATTCTTCATAAATGGAGACTTGTGTCAAGGAATTTATCCTCAGAACTCTCACAAATGTGCAAATATGTTTAGAAATGATCTTTAAAAATATTGTCTGAAATAACATGAACCTGAAAGCAAACCAAATGTCCATCAATCTTAGTTAAATAAACTATAGTATATCTTTTTGAAGAAATACTATATAGCAAGTAAACAAATGAGGTAAATCCATGGCTAACATGTGAACATGTCCAATAATCATTTTATTCATTTACTTATTGAAAGGACAGAGTCCAAAATGGAATTTCTCTGGCCTCCTTAAGCCAGACAATAATCCTTTCTGGAACCCTGGGCAAGTCACAAGACATTAAGATTAACATTTTAGCCAGGCATGGTGGCTCAGACTGTAATCCCAGCACTCTGGGAGGCCAAGGTGAGAGGATTGCCTGAGACTGGGGATTTGACACCAGCCTGGGCAACTTGGTGAGATCTTGTCTCTCCAATAAATCACACACACACAGCCCCGCCCCCCCCCCCCCACCACACCAAAACACCCCCCCCGGGGGGGGAGGTGGTGTTGTTAGATGAACCTGGAAGACCGGGG
>CAUYQG010193109.1:0-10963 GCA_963574415.1 Tarsius wallacei
TCCTCTCGCATCCGCCTCCCAAAGTGCTGGTAATACAGGCTTGAGCCACCATGCCCGGCCAAGAAGTCAGTTTTTGGTGGACTTTTACATATTAACAAATCAAAGTGCCTTTTTTGTTTATTAAATGTGAATCACAACAAATGTGGCTTGAGTTCCAAACTAATTGTGAGCTTTTTACTTTTCCTGGAAAAAAGTTGCTCAAGGCGGTAGAGAAGTTTGAGATGTGTGTGGGGAGTCATAAAGAGATCCTCAAGAGGCTGCCCCTAAGGGGGTGTTTGGAGGCATCTGGGTTTAGCAGGATTTACTGAGGGCTATTAGGCACTTCATGTGCATTGCCTGAGCTAATTCATCTCTGTAACAACCCTGTCGCCAAACAAGATATTTCACAGTGCAGGAAATGAAGACCCAGGTTAAATTAAATGCTCAGACATCTGTCTAGGAAATTGTGGCAGGTGGGGAACCTGGCTCCTTAGGTGTTCAGTCGAGTGTAAGAACAACATAATTTTTGGCTGTTATTGCTTACTATTTCTCACTTTTGGTTTTCTGTAGCATAGCTATTAAAACATGACAAAGGAGGCTGAGTGCACTGATTCTTGCCTGTAATCCCATCACTTTGGGAAGCCCAACTGGGAGGGTTGTTTAAGGCCAGGAGTTCGAGACCAGCCTAGGCAACATAGTGAGACCCTGTCCCTTAAAAAAAAAAAAAATAAGCCAGGCGTGGTGGTGCACACCTACAGTCCCAGCTACTCAGGAGGCTGAGGTGGGAGGATCACTTGAGCTCGAGAGTTCAAGGGTATAGTGAGTTATGGTTGCACCACTGTACTATAGCTTGGACAACAGAGAACCTGTCTCAAAACCAAACCAAACCAAAACAAACAAACCAAAATATCACAAAAGAATGGTCATCTGTAGAAGTATTTTTAAATTGAGAAAATATCTGTTAATCATTCTTGTATTGAGGAAAGGTGTCAAACTCTGCAAAATATTTAAGGTGATTGATTCTGAGCCAAATGTGAGTTACCAGACCTGGGACACAGCCCCAAAAAGTCTTGAGAGCATGTGTTCAGAGTGGTTGAATTGCAGTTTGGTTACATACATTTTAGGGAGTCAGAAGTTACAAACAACCATAAATCAAGACATGTGAGGTTTACATTGGTTTGGCCCATGAAAGTGGGGCATTTCTAAGTGGGAGCTAGCAGGTTATAGGGATATTCAAATATTTTCTGATTGACGATTTGTTGCTCCTATGTAAAGAATTTGGAAATCGGTAGAGATGTCCTGTTGACATGAGGGAATGAAAGAACTCCACTTCTAGTTGTGTAGATGCAATTTTTTTTTTTTTTGAAAGCAGGATTTATTAAGAGGACAGAAAAGCTCCCACAGTGGGAGGGGACCCAACGGGGTTGCCCTAGATGAAGTTTTATAGGTGACATCTTTAGATAGAATAGGTAAATGTTTTTAAAGGTGCTTGGCGTCCCCAAAAGATAGCTTTACAGGATCATAAAAATACTTTGATTTTCCTTTTTCATCTGTTATGTGTTATTATGCCAGAGCCACGTTTGAAAGTAAACCATGTTAAATAGTTAATAAAAAAGCCTGTCTCTCCAGTTCCCTTAGGAACTTGGCAAAGTAAAGAAAAAAGTTCAGAGTTACATTATCCCTCACCTGTGGAGAATTCTCAAGTCCCCTTCCCTTTCTCCCTCTCTCTAGAATTTATGGCGTGCCCATTGGTGTTGGTCAGGATGCTTTATGGTCCTTCCCCGTGGCTCTTTTCTATTTGAGTCAGAGTCTCACTCTGTTGCCCAGGCTGGAGTGCAGTGGCATGCTCACGGCCACCACGGTCTCGACCGGCTGGGCTCAGGCAATCCTTCTGCCTCAGCCTTCCAAGTAGCCAGAATTGCAGGAGCACGCCACCCCGCCCGGCTAATCTTTGGATTTATTGTAGAGACGAGGTCTCACCAAGTTGCCCAGGCTGGTCTCAAACCCCTGGACTCAGGCAATCCTCTCGTCTCGGCCTCCCAAAGTGCTGGGATAATGGGCTTGAGCCACTGCGTCGGGCTCTTCATGGCTCTTGTGCTCAAAACGGAAACTTGGATAATTAAGAGAAAACAAATATGGAGCGTAAATTCTAAGATGTCCCATGTAGAAAAGAGATTGCAGTGAGGAAACACTGGTGGAGCGGGAGAAACTTATTTAGAAACATCATCAGGGCTGTCCTGCCCGAGAAGGTGGCATTTAAATGGACGCCTGAGACTGAGAGGCAGCTAAGCAGAAGTGTGAAGTCTAATTCAGGAAAATGCTTGGCACTCTGAGAAACAGGCAGTCTTCATGATCAGCTTTGGACAGTGAAGTTATTTGTGATGGAATCATATGGGTTCTTAAGAGAATACAAAAAAAAAAATCCCTAACACAGAAAGTACACATTGTACAATTACTAGAACTGAAAAACTACGAACAAATGGCAAAACATTTAGTACTATTTAACAGAGAGAAGGAATAGCCAATAAAAAACATTGATATGATGTTCTAAAATACAAATGTCCAAAATCGAGACAAGACAAACATAATGATGCTTTTTTTTTGACATTAGCTCTCCAATATTTCCCAGATCGTTTCTAAGTATAGAAGAAATGATTCTGAAATTTGAGGCTATTCTATCTGAATGTATAAGATAGACAAAAAATAGAACAAAACTGTCTAGAATGGCACAGTCCAAATGAAATGATCTTTTAATATGTAATGAGGCGAGAGAAGAAATTGCATGTAAAATAATTTTTTGATGAATTTGTTTTTCTAAATTGAAGCGTATGTTATGCATCTAAGGTAACAATCCTATAAAATATAAGGAAATTGGAAAAAGGATGCAGAAACACTTGTGTGACTATAAAAGTTGATGTACAAATAATTCCAGCATTAATTTCTTTTTTAAAAAATTTAATTTAATTTAATTTAATTTTAGCACTGTGAGATCCATGTAAGGATTTTCTATATAAGTAAACTGTGTGCAGGTGAGGTTTGGGCTTCTAGCGGGCCCTCTCTCTCCCAGTAGTGGACATGGTACCCAAAGTGTGGTTGTGTGTCCCTTATCTCTCCTCTCTCCTTCCCTTCTTCAGCAGCGTTCAGCATTTGTTGCTCCCACCATTCTGCTCATGTGTCCAGGGATCAGGGCCTGCCAATGCGTGAAAACGTGGGATATTCAGCTTTCTGTTTCTGGGATAGTTCACTAAGAATGATGGTCTCCAGCTGCATCGATGTTGCTGCAGGGGCCATGATTTTGTTTTTCTTTGTGGCTGCATAGTATTACATCATGGATATGTACCGTATTTTCTTTATCCAGCCCACTTTTGATGGGCATCTCAGTTGATTCCATGCTTTTGGTACTGTGAATAATGCTGCAATGAACATTTGTGTGCAGGTGTCTTTTGGGGAGAACAATTTTTGTTCCTCTGGATATAACCCCAGAAGTGGGATTGCTGGATCATATGGTAGTTCAATTTTTAGTTCTTTGAGAAAACTCCACACTACTTTCCACAAAGGCTGAAGTAGTTTGTATTCTCACCAACAGTGAAGAAGCATCCTTTTTTCTCCACAGCCTCACCAACACCTACTGGTTTTTGACTTTTTAATGAAAGTCATCCAAACTGGTGTGAGGTGGTATCTTATTGTGGTTTTGATTTGCATTTCTCTGATGCTTAGTGAAGACGAGAATTTTTTTTTATGCTTGTTGACTATTTTTTTTGAGTAGGAGTTTCACTCTATCACCCAGGCTGGAGTGCAGTGGCATGCTGACCTTCTGGGCTCAAGTAATCCTTTCACCTCAGCCTTCCAAGTAGCTAGAACCACAGGTGCGCACAACCATGCCTAGCTATTTTAAAAAAAATTTATTGTAGAGATGAGGTCTTGCCAAGTTTTCCAGGCTGGTCTTGACCCCCTGGCCTCAGGTAATCCTCTCGCCTCTACCTCCCAAAGTTACAGGTGTGAGCCACTGTGCCTAGCTTTTGATGGTTATTTGGATGTCTTCCTCTGAGAAGCGTCTGTTCCTGTCTTTTGCCCACTTTTTAGTGGGGTGAATACTTTTCTCCTGTCAAGTCATTTGAGTTCCTTATAGAACCTGGATGTTAGGCCTTTGTCAGATGCAAAGCTTGCAAATATTTTTTCCTATTCCATGAATTGTTTCTTTACTCTCTTGATGGTTTCTTTTGCTATGCAAAAACTTTTTAGCTTGGTAAGGTCCCAACTTATCAATTTTAGTTTTAGTTTTTGCTGCATTTGCTTTTGAGGACTTGGCCATGAATTCACTACCTAGGCTGATTTTCAGGAGGTATTCCCTTGTTTTTTTCCGAGGATTCTTATAGACAGAGGTTTCCTATAAGCCCTTGATCCATTGTGAGTTAATTTTTATATATGGTGGTAGGTGGGGAGTCCATCCAGTTCATTCTTCTCCATGTGGTTCGCCAGTTTACCCAGTGCTATTTGCCAAATAATTTTCTTTTTTCCCCAGTGTGTTTTCTTTCATTGACTTTATCAACGATGAGTTGGTTGAAGATTCATGGTTTTATTTTCAGTTCTCTGTCCTGTTTCATTGGTCTATGTGTCTTTTTCTGCACCAGCACCATGCTGACTTGGGTACCATAGCTTTGAAGCAAAGTTTGAGGTCTGGAAGTATAACACCTCCAGCTTTGTTCTCTTTGCTAAGGATTGCTTTAGCTATTCAGGCTCTTTTTTGCTTCCATATAAATGTCTTTTCTAGTTCTGTGAAAAATAATGTTGGTAATTTGATAGAGATTGTTTTGAATCTGTAGATTGCCTTGGGTAGGATGGACATCTTGATTATATTAATTCTTCCAATCCATGAGCATGAGATGTTTTTCTGTTTATTTGTGTCATCCTTGATTTCTTTGAGCAGTGTTTTGCACGTCTCATTGTAAAGGTCTTTCACTTCTTTGTTTAGTTGGTTGCTGATGTATTTTATTTTGGAGGGGGGCTATTGTGAATGGGATTGTTTTTTTATTTGGTTCTCAGCCTGCTTGCTCTTGGTATATAGAAATGCAACTCTTTTTGTGCACTGATTCTGTATCCCGAGACTTTTCTGAAGTCACTTATAAGTATAAGCGCTTTGATAGACTTTCTAGTGTAGAATCCTAGCATCTGCAAAGAGGGATAATTTAACCTTGTTTTTTTTCCTGTTTGGATACTCCTAATTTGTTTCTCCTGACTGTATCCTCTAGCTGGGGCTTCTAGCACTATGTTAAACGGAAAGGGTGAGAGCGGATATCCTTGTCTTGTTCCAATTCTTAGGCGGAATGCTTCCAGCTTCTGCCCATTAATTATGATGTTGGCTTTGGTTTGTCATAGACCACTTTTGTTATTTTTAGGAATGTTCCTTCGATGCCTAAGTGTTTGAAGATTTTTATCAAGAAGGAATTTGGATTTTGTTGAATGCTTTTTCTGCATATAATGAGATAATCATATAGTTCTCTGTTTTACACCTGTTTATGTGGTTTACTATGCTTATTGATTTACATATGTTGAACCAGGCTTCCATTCTGGGAATGAAGCCCACCTGGTTGTAATGGATGATCCTTGAAATGTGCTGCTGGGTGCGATTTGCTAGAATCTTGTTGAGACTTGTTGCATCCATACTCATCATATAAACTAGCCTGTAGTTTTCTTTCCTCATTGGGTCTTTGCCAATTTCAAATATCAGGATGATATTGACTTCATAGAATGAGATATGGAGAAGTCCTCCTTTTTTGATTGCCTGGAATACTGTTAGTGGGATTGGTATCAGCTCTTCCTTATATGTCTTGTAGAATTCAGCTGAGAAACCATCTGGCCCAGGGCTTTTTTTTTTTTATGGGAAGATTTTTTATTACTGATTCAATTTATTGGATTCTTATTGGTCTGTTTAGAGTTTTAACTTCTTCCTGTTTCGGTATTAGGAGGTTATATGATGCCAGGAATTCCTCCATTTTCTCTAGATTTTTTCTAGTTTACTCACATACACATGTTCATAGTAGTCTCTTATAATCTTTTGTATTTCTTTTGGATCCGTTGCAATGTTTCCTTTTTCCTTTCTAATTGTGTTTATTAGAATTTTCTCTCCTTCTCCCATCCCCTTTGTTAATCTGACCAGGTCTGTCAATCTTATTTATCCTTTCAAAGAACCAGTTTTTCATTTAGTTGATCCTTTGTATGATTTTTTTTTTTTTTTTGGTCTTTATTTCATTCAACCGTGGCTTTATTTTAACGATGTCCATTTTCCACTAATTCTGGGATTGGATTACTCTTGTCTTTCCAGTTCCCTTAAGTGCTACATTAGACTGCTTACTTGAGATCGCTCTGTTTTCTTGATATATGCATGCAATGCTTTAAAATTTCTTCTTTGCATCACAGTCATAGCATCCCAGAGGTTTTGGTATGTTGTCTTTGTTTTCATTTATTTCTAGGAATCTTTTAAATTTCTTCCTTGTTTTCTGTGTTAACCCAAAAGTCATCCAGAAGCATTTTTAATTTCCATATATTTGTGTGTTTTGGGTAGTTCCTGCTGGTGATGATATTTATTTTTATAACACTATGGTTTGAGAAGATGCTTGGTATGATTTCAACCTTTTAAAATTTTTTATGCCTCAATCTATGTCTGAGTATATGGTCAATCTTGGAGTCTGTTCTATAAGCTGGTGAGAAGAATGTATATTCTGTGTTTGTTGGGCAGTGTTCCGTACTTGTCTATTAGGCCCAATTGGTTGAGTGTTGAGTTGAGGTTCCCGATTTTCTTGTTAGCTTTTTGATGATCTGTCTAAGGCTGCTAGCGGGGTAGTAAAGTCTCTGACTGTAATTGTATGGCTGTCTATGTCCTCTTTTAGTTTAATTAGTAATTGTTCTCATAAATCTGAGTGCTCTTTTGTGTGTGTATATATATTACATATGGATATTTCTTGCTGGTAGATTGTGCCTTTTATCATTATGTATTGTCTTTTTAAACTTCTGTTGATTTGAAGTCTGATTTGTATGATATAAGAATAGTTATTTCTGCTCTTTTTTTGTATTCCATTTGCCTGGAAAACCTTTCTCCAGCCTTTAACCTTGAGCCTGTGGGTGTTATTTAAAGTGAGATGGGTTTTCTGAAGGGAACAGAAGGAATGATCATGTTTCTTTATCCAATTTGCCTGGCTATGCCTTTTGAGTGGCGTGTTCAGTCCATTCACATTTACGTTAATTATTGATATGTGGGGGTTTGTACCTGTCATACTGTTTTTTTTTTTTGGAGTTGGAGTCTCGCTCTGTCGCCCAGACTGGAGTGCAGTGACTGCTCCTGGCCACCGCAGCCTCGACCTGCTGGGCTCCGGCGATCTTTCCGCCTCAGCCTCCCAAGTAGCTGGAACTACAGGCATGCGCTACTCGCCTGGCTCATTTTTGATTCATTGTAGAGATGAGGTCTCGCCAAGTTGCCCAGGCGGGTCTCGAACCCGCGGGCTCAGGCAATCCACTCACCTCAGTCTCCCAAAGCACGGGATTACAGGCTGAGCCACCGAGCCCGACTCTGTCATATTGTTATTAGGAGGCTGCTTTGTTTTTTAATTTTTGTTGCTGATTTGTACAATCTGTAAACTTGGTGCTGGTTTGTTCTTTTGAGATGGGTGGAACCATTCTTTTGTTTCTGATGCTTTTGAAGCATCTCCTGAAGGGCTGGTCTGGAGGTAGCATATTCTCTTAGGGATTGGACATCTGGGAAAGATTTTATTTCTCTTTCATTAATGAAGCATATCTTGTTGAGATTAGAAATTCTTGGCTGGAATTGCTTTTCTTGAAGAATGTTAAAGATGGGGCTTCAGTCCTTTGGTTTGTAGGTTCTTTTGTTGAGAAATCCACTGCAATTCTGATCGGTCTTCCTTGGTAAGTGGTTTGTGCCTTTTCTCTAGATGCCTTTAGGATTGTTTCTTTCATGCTCACCTTGTGGGGACAAATTATTATGTGCCTTGTGGATGGTCTTCTTGTGTAATACCTCACAGGACTTCTCTGAATCTCTTGCATCTGCATGATCACCTCTCTAGTGAGATCATGGAAAGTTTTTTGGATGACAGCTTGGAAGGCTTGTTCCAAAGTGTTCTTCAATTCCTCTTCTCTCTCAGGGATCCCAGTCAACCATAGATTTGGTTTCTTCACATCATCTCTAATCTCTCTTAGGCTTTTCTCATTCTTTTTAAGGCTTTTCTCCTTGTTTTTGTTGGTCTGGGTTAGTTCAGTAGTTCAGTCCTCAAGTTCTGAGATTTTTTCCTCTGCCTGGCTGATTTTGTTGTTAAAGCTTGCTATTATGTTTGAAATTCCTGGGAAGAAGTCTTCATTTCCAGAAGTTCAGATTGGACCTTTTTTATAACGGCCAGCTCACCTTTCACTTCCTGCATTGTTTTTGTGACCTGGATAATGTGTCCACCTTCTCGTGGATCTTATTGAGTTTCTTTGCCATCCATAGTCTGAATTTTATGCTTATCATCAGGAATAGGTCATTCTGGTCCGTTCCACTGCTTGGGGTCTGGGAAGCCCTTTTTGGGGTATTGCCTTATTAAGGTTTTGGGGATTGCTGGTGTTTTTTTGCTGGTTCTTCCTTGTCTGTGAAAGCAAACCATCTATCTATCTATCTATCTATCTATCATCCATCTATTATCTATCTATCTATCTATCTATCTACCTATCTATCTATCTATCTTTAGTTAGATAATGTTGCTACTATTGTGGTGGCCATTTGTGGGAAATTTATTTTGGCCCATAGGATGCCCCTGTGTTGTGGTATATTCTCTCTTCCCCTCATGGTGTTAATCCATGAGGGCCCAACCACTGTGTGTCCTGCTGTTTTTCTGGGTCTAGCTGCCACCATTTGGCTGCTGCTGAAGGATGCCTGCAAGGTATCTAATGATGTGAGGGCACAGGGATTGAATTCTAAGGGGAGTTGTCAACGATGTCTCTAGAGGACCCTCTGGAGAAGCACTCTGATGTGTTGGTTTATGGATTAGTTTGTGAGATGTACGGTGCCATGGACTTTGCTCCTATCTCCTTCTTAAGGGCTGTGTTTTTATGAGATGCTATAAGTGGGCTGTGCCAGTTGTCCTCCAGCCAGTAGGTCATGCTTGTAGGAGACAGCCCAACGTGTTTGGTGGTGGTGGGTTTTTTGCTTGGCCTTTGTCTCCCCCCAGGAAGTGTGCAGATGGCCTTGGTGATGAGTAGGGTATGGGCTCTCCCAAAGTTCCTTCATCCTTGTGGTTTTGAGGGGTTGGAAAGAAGAGCTGGTCAGCGAGGGCTGAGTCAGACTGGAATTCTCTCCAGCTCCCCACCTGTGCCCACAAATGTCTACTCCAGCAGGAAGCAGGTCCCCTGACTATTTCAACCACCCTGTGGGACTGGCCAAGCCATCTCTGTTGTACAACAAATGAGAGAGGGGCTGCCAGGACGCCAAGTCCCCTGCCTTGTCCCTGGCTCCCCTTCCTTGCCTGAGGCTGTCCACACTCAGACCCCAAAGCTTTGACCATGGACTGGGTTGGACGGGGCTGTGTGTCCGTTCCCCACCTCTTCACACTCAGTGGGAGTCACGAGGGGGGATGGGTCCCCTGGCTGCTGTGGTAATTCTTCAAGAATAGCAGAGCTGTCTGCTGCACAGAAGTGTTCACGAGGGGAGAAAAGGATTACCAGGATGATAGGGCTCCTCCTGGCTTCTCCTCTCTTGCTAGCAGGCTTTCTGCGTTCAGAACTCAAAAGCTGACTCAGCAACCGGGTCTCCCTCTGAAACTTCCCCTCAAAAGGAACTGCCCAAAGTGGCAGATTTGCCCTTGGGGCAAATAAAAGTGGTTGGGGTTCCAATCTCCACGTGGGTTCTGGAAGCATGCCGCTGTGCCATGTCCAGGCAGTTTCCTAGGTTCGGGAAGCATTCCCAGTCTTTGGCAGGGAAGCCAAATTCTGAATTTCCTGCACTGGCTATTTCTCACACCAGGGGTTGCTCTTTACTGCTGATGCCACCTGGAGGGGAGGGGACTTCCTTCCTGCCTCCAAAACAGGTTTCCCATTCTCTCTCCTCTCTGCTCTCTGTGGGTCCCACTGTTTCTCTGTGGCTTGTGAGGTGTGTCTTCTCTCTTAGCCTGTTCTAGCCACTGGGGGTCTCCGACTGCTGGGACTCTCCTCCATGGTTTGCTCCATGAGAGAGGCACCGGTTGGCCCCTTCTAGGCGGTCTGCTTGAATCCTCCCCAAACTAATTTCTATAGAAATGATTTTCTGACAACTATAGATTGAGATGTCTTCATCATAGATTTGAACACATTCAGTAACACAGTGTTCTTTTTGGTTCTCTTTGAAATATTTCAGCAAAGAAAAAAAATTAAATATTCCTTTAAGAGGTGGCGAGATTTCTAATCCATGTAAGGTCGATTTATATGATGAACTTAAAAATAGGTTGTAGTATTTTTTAGGATAATGATAACTTTTCATTTGCCATCTGCCCTTACAATTCCATATGCAAAATCCATTGTTTTGTTCTGAGTCTAAATATTCCCTAAAAATAGAGAACTTTATAGTTGCTATTGCTGTATCTGAATAAAATTTTCCCAAACCGAAAAAAACTCTAAGAATACAGTGACTCGAGAAAGATAGCCTAATTTTGCATTCCTCCAAGAAAGCAAAATTACATGGAAAATTTTGATTGTGAGCACATCATTAGTGATTTTGTTGACACAAAGGCAAAGCATATATTTTATGGAATAAACAGATGATCGCTTATGAGTCATATCTGTCTTGATTTTCCTGCTCTTCCATCACCGTGGTGCATCTCTGGGACATCACAGCATTGGCAATAATCATTCTATTCAATAATCATTCTATTCAATCAGCATGACTGTATCATTTTAACCACTTAGTATGAAGGTACACTTGTCAAGATAGGTGGCTAGAATACATTTTATTTACAGTTTGTTAGGTTAA
>CAUYQG010193111.1:0-23301 GCA_963574415.1 Tarsius wallacei
ACCATAAAACATCAAATGAGAAGACCAACCCCCTAGACACATAGTAATTCACCTACATAAAGGCAAAAGGATCACAAAAGAAGGCAGGAGTTGCAATCTTAATATCAGACAAAACAACCTTTAAGCTATCAAAAATTTAAAAAGATGCAAAAAGATACTACATAATAATAAAAGTTTCAATCCATCAACAAGAAATATCCATCCTAAACATATACACACCCAACACAAGAGCACCAGCATTTATAAAACAACTACTAAGTAAACTAAAAAAAAATATTGACTCTAACACTACTATAGCAGGAGACTTGAGTACCCCACTGACTGTCCTAGATAGATCATTGAGGCAAAAAATCAACAAGGAGATCCGATCCAGAAACTAAACTTGACTTAATAGATACCTACAGATTACACCACAACCACAGAATATACATTCTACTCATCACCACATGGAATATACTCCAAGATTGATCACATCCTTGGCCATAAATCAAGCATAAACAAATTACATAAGGTTGAAATCTTGCTATGCATATTCTCAGACCACAGTAGAATAAAAATAAATATCAACACCACCAACATTTCCCCAAAGACCACAAAGACATGGAAACTAAATAGCATGATGCTGAACAACTACTGGGTCAACAATGAAATCAAAGCAGAAATTGAACGATTCCGATTCTTGTAAACAAAGCAGAAATTGAAAGATTCTTGTAAACAAATAATGAAGAAACATCTTACCAAAACCTCTGGGATGCCCTGAATGCAGTTCTCAGAGTGGAATTTTTATCTCTATGAGCACACATCAAGGAAACGGAAAGATCAGAAGTTGAGAGCCTAACAAATCACCAAAGGGAGCTGGAAAGAGAAGACCATCAAAACCCCAACTTTAGCAGAAGAATCCAAAATCCAAATCACAAAAATAAGAGCCCAAATACAGGACACAGAAGACAAAAATATCATAGAAAACATCAACAAAACAAAAAGCTGGATCTTTGAAAGAATTAACAAGATTGATGGACACCAGAATGACCGAGAAAAAGAGAGAAAAGGCCCAATTAAACACAATCAGAAATACAAAAGATCAAGTCACAACTGACCCCAAAGAAGTACAAACGATTATCAGAGATTACTATGTACACAGGTATGGAAACAAACTTGATAACCTAAATGAAATGGAGGACTTTCTGACATCACACAACCTCCCCAGGTTGAAACAAGAAGACATTGAGACATAAATAGACCAATAACAACCCAGGAAATTGACTCTGGCATACAAAAACGGCCTACCAATAAAAGGCCTGGACTGGATGGCTTTCCAGGAGAATTCTACAAAACATAAAGGGAGGAGCTGATACCAATCCTATGGAAAGTATTTCAGGCAATTGAGAAAGATGGAATTCTCCCCAAATGTTCTCTTCTGGAAGTTTAAGGCTTACATTGACCAGATTAAAGTCTTCAAGGGAAGTCCTACAGGAAGGAAAACTGCTTTATCTTGTTTGATTTAGCATTTTCTATATGTATTTGATTAGGAAACCATTTTTAGGTGCAGCTTGTGTTTAGTTTACTGAAGCACACTTTCAAAACAGCTGATCCAAAGTAATTAAGGAATGCCATACCCCATCGATAACTCTCACAGAAGATTGTTGAATATTAATTCTTGCAGCAAAGCTATTGAGAATTTTCTGGTGGGCATGTTACCAGCATGCAGATATTCTAGACATCTGTTCAAGGTCTGCAACTTCAAGCAGGAGATAGGATTGACAAACTTATTTGAAAATTAGAACCTTCAGTATATGGGCCTGGGTAGGTCAATCCACCTATTCATGGAAATGAAACAAGGAAGTCTCTAAGGATAAGCCTAAGAAACTTACTTAAAAGTTAATTCTGAATCCAATCTACTCACAGTCAAAAAAGTTACTAAGATCATAATGTCCTATATCATAGAAAAAAATATGGTGGCTCATATCTGTAATCCCAGCACTTTAGGAGGCAGAGGTGGGAAGATTACTTGAGACCAGGAGTTTGAGGTTAGCCTAGGCATCTTAGGGAGACCCCACCTCTAAAAAAAATAATAATAATTAGCCAGGTGTGGTGGCACACACCTGTAGTCTCAGCTACTTGGGAGATTGAGGCAAGAGGATCACTTGAGCTCAGAAGTTTGAGGCTATAGTAAACCATGATCAATCCACTACAAATCCAGCCTGGGTGAAAAAAAAAACAAACCCATCTTAAAAAAAAAAAAAATGCCTGTCCAAAAAAAAAACCTGTCTAAAAAAAAAACCTAGAAAATTTGTGAATGAACGGTAACAAATATCAATAGAATTACTAACAGATTATCACTGAAGTATCCTTAGGACATGCAGTCTGATAGAACAAGACTTCCAAAGAAACTCTTGAGATTATTATTTGCCAAAAAGATATCTATATGCTGAGTGGGCTGACGTACTGCTCTAATAATACTCGCTAATATTTTTGAAGGCTTATTTTGTGTCAAGTACAGAGGTCTACACTTACATGGATAAACTGTCTTAACTCTCATTGCAATCCACATTTTAGAGAAGAGAAGGGAACCTGAGGCTAAGATACTCTAAGTAATTTTCTCAAATTAAAATGGATAGGAAGTAGTTGAGCCAGAATTAACCACTCTATTCAATAGCCCAGTATAGGATTTTTATGTGTATGGGTTTTATAAGTTACAATACTAGCTTAGATGAGGTAGCAAAGGCCAGTATAAAAACCACATAAATTAGATAGAAATTTATTAATCTCTTAGTTCATGTGAGTGGTCTAGGACTGAATCAAGCTCTTTCTATGTGTTATAGACAGAATGCGTTCTCCCAAATTCATATGTTAAAATCCTTATGCCCAGTGTGTTGGAACAAGGTGGGCTTTTGGGAGGTGATTAGGACATAAGGGTGGATGGAGCCCTCATGATTGCGATTAGTGACCTTATAAAAGGCCATGAAGCTCTCTGGCTTGCTTTCTGGAATGTGAGGATACAAGGCAAAATCGGCAATCTGTGACTGGGAAGAGGGTCTTCACCAGAACCCACACTGGCATCTTGATCTTGAATTTCCAATCTTAAGAACTGTGAGACATAAATTTCTGTTGTTTAAGCCACCTAGTCCATGGTTATAGCAGTCTGACACTGTCTTTATCAACAGGCAGCATACATCCCATTGTCAAATGTGGCTGCACTAGCTCTCACCATCATGTCCACCATTCCAGCTGGTGGAAAGAAGAAAGCACACGGTTTGCACCTTTACAGGCTAGACCTAGAAAGTGCTCGTTACCTTTGCCCATATTTTATAGACTAGAACTTAATCAAATGGCATGTCTAACTTCAAAGGAGGCAGACAAATGAAATCTTTATTCTGGGCATCCATGGACTCTGTAAATTTCAGTGTTCTACTAACAGGATAAAAGGAAGTTATCAATTTGGTGATGACTAGCAGTTTTTGTCACAGAATCATCAGCTACAGGGTAATTACAGAGATGCCTACTAAATATTTTTATTTAACTTCAAAGTAGTTTATAATAGGTAATCCTTACTGCTAGAAGTTGAATAGCAAGACCCATGTTTTTGAAATAGCAAGTTTGAGTCAATAAAAAAATATTTCTTTATAAGAAGTTTGGTTTTTCTGCTATCATGATGGAAGGTACAACCAACTTCTTCAAAAGTATGATAAAGTCACTGGAAATTATTGTCTGTTCCATTTAGAGATCACAAATACCCACTTTTAGTTATCATAAACACCCACTTTTAGAGATTACGTTCTAGTTTTCAAATCCCTTCATGTCTAATTTGCATTTATTTCTTGTATTAGTGACTTTCATTTACTTCTTACTAATGCATATTAATGCAAAGTAGGAGGAAAAGTCACGGCTCTTCCCTCTGTTTTATAGCTTTCAAGACCTTGTTAGCAGACAAGGAACCAGGAAGAAGAAGAAAACAGCAGATGCCTCTCAGTAACTGAAAGAATGTTTCTTGAGGGCATTTGAGACATACCATGGAAAGAGTTACAAATATTGGTGTGAGGGACATAGGGAAAAGGACACAGGAAAGGAGGTCTAAGCCCTTTTCTTATGCTAGAAGTCATATACTAATGAATGTATCAAGCAGGGTCCTGTGAGAAAAATAGAATTCATGTTGAGCATTTCAACAGAAAGGATTCAATATAAGAAATGATGACACTTGTGTTGGAGGACCTGAGAGCAAACATGAAATGTTGGGGTCAACCCAGGGCTACTAAGAGCAAGCAACTACTACCTTCAGGGCTATGCGAATAAAAGGGAAGAGACAGAGGTTACCAGAGTACAGGTTTGGAGTAGAGACCTTGCAGAGCTGAGGATTAGACTTCTGATGGGACTGGGAGTGGTACTTCCTGGCTGATGCTTGTATCTCTAAGGTATTCAATGAGACTTTTTCTGGAAGTGCCAAAAGAAGTGGGCAAAAAATAATCACTCCTGGGGTAAAGGTGCCATTGCCAGGCAGTAAAAATAAGGACGGAGGGGCGTCTTCTGCCCTTCCTGTCCCTGCTCTAGACTCCTTCCAGTACCCCACCGGCAGAACCTGACAGGACGTCAGCTGGCGAAGGTGTCTACGTAGAGGAATATGGAAGGGTAGATTTGAGGCTGAGACACAGCAGACAAATAGAGCAAGCACACAAAAAAAATCTGTGTGTGACTATCAGTGTGACTCCGTATTTTTTTCCCGCAGATTAGCGTGACAGCACCATTGGTGATATTTTTTTCTTCCCTTGATTCCGTGTTATCCAAAATTTAAAGTTGAAAAGCATATAAGAGATAAACGTCTTGTACAATTACCCTCAGAATAAAACTGCTATAAAATATGGCAAAACCATTATTTTTGAGAGATATTTTACAACACTCAATTTTATATATTGGCATAATAATTTTGAATAGCTCCATTGAGAATCTTAAAGATATGTTTTGCAGATAATTTTACACACACCAGAAATTATTTAATATTAGAGGCTTGACTGATAATGCCTGTTCCTATCTCCTGCTTTCTTGGCTACAAAAATCTGGGGTCTCAGTCAGGTACATTTGTAGTTATTCATACACTTTTAATTTTTGGGGGGGGGGACAAAATTTTGATTCTACCCATCACATACTGGGAAACAGTAGGATGAAAGTTTATACTGGGAAATACTAGTGAGGTACTTTAATCTCAGTAACTTCTGGTCAACTTTGATTCTCATATTTGATATTTGAAACAAATGAATTGTGCTTGCCCTAATTCAAAACACAGGTTATTGAACTCTGAATCCAGATTGCATATATCTCACTTCTTGGGCTAGGTCTAAATTGCCCTTTAATTCTTCAGATGTTTATTGCAATGATACTGTATCAGTCAAGGTTCAGGCAGAGGAGGAGAGTCACTACGTGTTCTGGGGAAAAGGACTTATAGGAATTAGTCTTTACACAGCGGTGGAAGAAGCTGGACATCTGGAAGGGGGAGTTAAAGGGTCAGAAAATAAGTTAGCAAGCAGCTAATCTTAGAGATTGAATACATCCGGTTGCTAAATTGGAACCACAAAGCAGAGTCCCTGGGAAGTTATTCTCTGCAGAGACCAAGTTTATGGATTCACAGTCAAGTGTTCCAGTCATCAGGGCCCGTAGGCTGGAGGAAGACCTGGTAACAGAGCAGAAGAGAAAGAAGACACACTGGGATTCACAGAACACCACTTCATCTGTCCAACACCTCCTCTGACCTCAAAACAATGCTCAGAGGTTAATGTCTGCAGCATCACTTGCAATTTTTAAGCCTCTTTGCAATCTCTTCTCACTAAGTCTATAGGTAAGGCTACCATGTAACTAAGGGGATTCTGGGAAATGTAGTTCTTAGTTTAACCAAGGTGCTGTAATAGTCAACCACAGCCTGTCTATACAAGAAACTGTACTAAGTAATCTGTAAAACGGGAATCCTAACAGGATTTTTGAGATGATGAAATGATGTATGCATGCAAAGCTTTAGGGTGAACTCTCAAAAAGCGACCTCTTTTATTATATATTAAACAGACAAAGTGGAAAGTAGTATGATTAACTCTGCTCAAGGTGAATTAAGGCCACAATATGTACATTGCTGTGGCTGCCATGAAAATGTGCCTCTTGCATCCCTGACTGCTGACAGTGTAACTAACCAGTGGCTCCAGCCCCTGAGCTCTGGAACTCATTGCCTCACTTGTACTAGGACCATGCCTTCTTCTTTGTCCCCAGCCAATGTCTGGGAGTGGCAGTGACACTAAGGCTGGTATGTTCCTGGGAGTACCAGAAGTCTTCCATCTTCCAAGAGCAGAGACTTTAACTCAAGACTTCCAGATGGCCATACTGATCTTTCCTTAGAATATGAAGACCCATCTAGAATGCTTCTGCCTAAACTACTCCCCTCCCTCCCTCCCTCCCTCTCATCTTCGTTCTTCACCTAAGGTCAGAACAAGCCTTTCCCAGTTCCCTCCCATTTTCTCTTCTTGGCAGTACCCCTCATAAAATTCTTGCATGTTTAATTTGGGACAAGTATTTACTTCTTGGGGTACATGGACAAAACACAACTGCAAAAGAAACATGTTAATACAGTAAGAATATGGGGCTGGGTGCAGTGGCTCATGCCTATAATCCCAACACTTTGGGAGGCCAAGGTGAGAGGATTGCCTGAGCCCACAGGTTTGAGACCAGCCTGGGCAACTTGGTGAGCCCTCACCTCTACAATAAATCAAAAAATTAGCAGGGCATGGTGGCATGCATCTGTAGTTCCAGCTACTTGGAAGGCTGAGGCGGAAGGATCGCCTGAGCCCAGCAGGTCAAGGCTGCAGTGGCCATTAGAATGCCACTGCACTCCAGCTTGGGTGACAGAGTGAGACTCAAACTAAAAAATAAAATACAGTAAGAATATAAGGTCTAGCACCAAAAGTGAAAAAGGGAAAGTTAAAAACAAATGATTGACTTTGGAAAATTGACCTTTATAATTTGATTAGATCACCAATGACAAACACTGCCTGAGTATTGATTCTAGATTTTTTTCTCCACATAAAATTTCAAGATAAGAGTTTCTTTATATAGAGTTTACAATCATAGCTCACATACCTTACCCTCCCTCACAGAAGCCAGGCTATGCCTGGAAAGTTCTATACTTCCAAGAGAAAAACCTTGTCATCCTGAGACCACACTGTTGAAAACTCATGGACATTTTCTTATTACATGTCTCTTTTTCCTCTTGCCCACCTCCAGTGGGCCTTTGGCTAGAGTGAAGTTATCATTGGGAATGTATCCGGGAAAAGATATCAACCTTTTCCAAGTCTCAGGAAATCCAAGTAGATACATTTAATATCACTCCTTACAATGCCGCATTGAATGGACTGGCATTTATTCTGGCACAAAGCATAGTTGATCTAATATTTGAATAAAGCTGATAAGAATAAACTAATATTCATTTCTTCAATTGCTTTAATCTCAATTCTTGCCTCACTTGAGATTACCTGTGATATGCTAAGTTAATACTCTATCGTACTAAAGAAAATTCTTTCACAGGAATACGAGTTAATGCTAAGTGCTTTCACTGGATTTAATATAAGAACCATGAAGAAATTTTTATATTTTTTCAAAGTCTCTTTGGATAACTTGTGTATTATATTAATGGCCTCTACATAAATATCTAGATGCCAAAATAATCTAGAATTAAGTACCAGAAATCTTTTTATCTAAAAATGGGTCTAAAATTTTATTCTGCTATTGTCTTGATGACCAGAAAACTCAGTGTGAAGTTTCATTCTTAAGAATGATCTTACTTCTTTACCAGTATTTTTTTCTTTTGCCTTTATAATTTCTTATCTTTCTGATTTTATTTTATTTTATTTTATTTTTTATTTTAAAGATGTGGGGTACAATTCAGGATTAGGTATACAAATGTTCATTATGCAGGTGCCCTTGTTAGTGAGGTGTGCCTCACCCCCTGGCAGTTTCCCACCACTGCCAATTCCTTTCTTATAGTATTACAATAATTGTTCAAGGTCCACTTATGAGTGAGAACATGAGATACTCGGTTCTTTGTTTCTGCGATAGATCACTCAGTGTTATAGACTCTAAGTCCATCCAATTTGCTGCAAAGTTCATAATTTTGTCCTTCTTTATGACTGTGTAATATTCCATCATGTATATGTACCATATTTTTTTGATCCAGTCCTCTTTTGGTGGGCAGCACAGTTGGTTCCATGTTTTTGCTCTTGTGAATAATGCTGCAATAAACATGCATGTGCAGGTATCTTTTTCACAAGAGTGATTTGAGTTTCTCTGGGTGTATTCCCAGTAAGAATTGTTCAATGTCCGCTTATGAGTGATAACTTGTGATATTTTGAGCTATTGATGATGGCCATCCTGACTGGAGTTAGGTGGTATCTCAGTGTGATTTTAATTTGCATTTCTTTGATGACTAGTGAGATTGAGCATTTTTTCATGTATCTGTTGGCTGCTCATATGTCTTATTTTGAGAAGTGTCTATTCATAAATATCTTGGCATCTTCCTAACCAGAGAAGTGAAAGAACTTTACAATAAAAACTACATAGCACTTCTTAAAGAAATCAAAGATGACACAAACAAATGGAAGAATATTCCATGCTCATGGATTGAAAGAATCAACATTGTTAAGATGTCCATCCTAACCAAGACAACTACAGATTTAATGCAATACCTATTAAATTACCAGCAACATTCTTCTCAAACCTGGAAACGATAATATAGGAATTCAAATGGAAACATAAATGACCACGAATAGCGAAAACAATCTTCAGCAAAAAAAAAAAAAAAAAAAGCAGGAGGTATCACACTCCCAGGCTTTAAACTTCCTTATAAAGCTACAATAATCAAAACAGCCTGGTATTGGTACAAGAACAGTCATATAGACCAATAGATCAGGATAGAGATTCCAGAAGCAAAACCCCAATTTCTCAACCAACTCATCTTTGACAAAGCCTCTACCACCAACCACTGAGGAGAGGAGAACCTATTCAGTAAATGGTGCTGGGAAACTGGCTGACCACATGCTGAAGATTAAAACAAGACCCTTACCTATCACCATACATAAAAAACAACTCTAAATGGATCAAAGACCTAAACATAAAACCTCAAACTACAAGAACCTTAGAAAATGCAGGAGATACCCTTAAGGAAACTGGAACTGCAACCAGTTCCTGATCAAAACCCCAAGTGCCCATGCCATAAGAGATAAGATGATTTTATTTTTAATAATCATATTTATTGTTCCTGAGTTTATTTTACATATCCTTAAATATCTGAATTTTTTTTTGGAGGAGAGAGGAATATGTAGGCTATACAATTTTAAATAAATTAAACCTTTGTGTGTGTGTATATATATATGTGTGTTTGTGTATATATATGCATATATATGTGTGCGTGTATATATATATGTACGTACATATATGTGTATATATATATATTTACTCTTTCCAAGTCATAATTACAAACCACTGACAAAGTTTTAGAAATAAATTATACTGGCCAGGCTCGGTGGCTCAGCCTGTAATCCCAACACTTTGGGAGGTTGAGGCAAGTGGATTGTCTGAGCCCGCGGATTGGAGACCAGCTCGGGCAAGTTGGTGAGACCTCGACTCTACAATAAATCAAAAATTATCCAGGCATGGTAGCACACATGTAGCTCCAGCTACTTGGAAAGCTGTGGCAGAAGGATCGGCAGAGCCCAGCAGGTTGACACTGGAGTGGCCGTGAGTGTGTCCCTGTACTCCAGCCTGGAAGACAGAGTGAGACTCCAACTCAAAAAAAAAGAAAAAGGAAAGAAAGAATACTTAAGGGAGTTATGAATAATTTAACAGTTTTAATGCCAGCCAATGTGTGAATTTATATCTCATAGCTTTTTATTTAAAAGAATGAATCTTTCCCATTAACAGGAGTCAGGTTCTGAAGTTAGAGCATGAAACTGGCTACAGACCTACCTCTGTAGAAGAACCTCATACAAGGCAGTAGCTCTTCCCTCAGTATCTTCGTTCATAAAACAAAAAAACTGGACCAGGGAGACTTAAAGGATCATTTCCATCTCTGGAATTGTATGATTCCTTCTAGGGATCAGCTTATTTGATTTCAACACTTAAAAACCTAATTATCATAGGAGAACGCATTCAAGAATGTAAGAGAAGTGGCCATGCAAGAAGAGGAAGTTTCCTGACTCACGTCTGTTTACAAAGACACGCTCAGGAAATAAACTGTAATGAAGCATTTCCTTTTAAATTAGATCTGAATGTTATAGCACATAATGAAGCTTTTGAAGTTCCAGAAACTCAAAATTCCATTCAGTGGTCTGACATCATAAAAATGGATCCTTAACTGGTCAAAAGAGTGAATTCATTATAGGCCAAAAAAAAAAACCTAAAAAAAAAAATACCCACTAAAATTATCTACAATTTCTTGGACATTATAGTAGCTTTGTAAAATTATAACCAGTTTTAAAATGAACTTTTTGGTATACACTGTGCAAAAAAGATACTAAGCTTGACAACAGTGGTGAATACTCTTAGTACTTCTTTATAGCTATTTGTCTCAAGCATAACTGTTAACAATTACTCTAGCAGTCAAGATAAAACAATGATAACTGAAATAATTTGGTATTAACTTCATTGTGAAATACGAGATAATGTTTGCATGCCCCAGCAGGTTGATTGAGAACAGCTCATTTACTGGTAGCATTAAAATGAACTCCAAACAAAAATATATGATATGGGGCAGATTACATAGCATTAAAATGTGTTTATTTAAGTTCATCTTACATATTAATAGTTAACTAATAGCACGCTGTAGGCTAAACTACACAAATAGAATATAACTTGCACACTTTAATATTAGCTACCTGAGAAACAGGACTTTGTAAACTTCAGTGCCTAAAAGAGTAGGTACACAAAAGTAAAAAGCACTTAGTAGCTGCTTAGTAAACATTTGTTAAATAAATAAACATGTTTTTATGCTCTCTTGCTTAAGCCACCCAAAAGGGGTGGATTTTATTTTTCCATAACACATGGAATACATGTTAGAATGTGTGTGTAAATATGTACATATATTTAGGTGCCACTGATATTATTACTTACGTTTCTGGTGTATTGCCCAGCTGTTGGAAGTGGTCGCAATTGTTTTCTTCTGAAAAATCAAAACGGAACTCTCTACTTGTGAGAAATCCCTTGAGCCTGAGCTTACTCAGTGCTATAAGCTATATTTTATCTTGGAACGGTGGTTCTCTAAAGGATATATCTTTCAAAACCTCAAAGGAGACTATATTTTGTGTAGCTGATGAAATCAGTTACAACATAAAAACAACACTTTGCTGAAGGCTTGTAAGATATTTCAACTTTGAATCTCAAGATTTGAATGAAAGGGGCTAGAAGTAATTACCTGACAAAACTTACTTCCATTGGTTTTCCATTTCTGTTTCCCAGAAAATAATTTGAGAGTAAACATAGGGAAAAAGACACATTAGCAATGAACATAGAGTAGGAGTAGAAATCCTAGAAACCTCTAGAGGGGGAGCAGTTGTGAGGTTTCTTTCATGCCTTAAATACTGTAGGTCAGAAAAAAAATAGGCTTATATTTTCATTAAAACTCACATCCACAAAGTCTTCTCTGGATTAACCAAATTGATTCCACCAACCTGAGAAATTCAATGATTGAGCAGAAGAGTGTCATTGTTAAAAAATAAGCTGGCATATAAACCAGAGGTCTCTTTTCTTTCTTTTTCTTAAGGTTCAAGATGTGGCTGCTTCACAGTTCTGGTCCCCACGGAAACAGGATGTGTTTGGTATAACTCAATGACGAAGAGAAACAACAGGCTGGCTGCTGTGGCTGCATCCCTGGGGATGGTGTCACTGTGAAATTTTCCTGACTGCTGCCCTCTTGGGTCATCTGTGGTTCCCCTGTTCATTCCACAAGTTGGGGACTTTGCAATAGGTTTGCAGGTGCATTTGAAGATGTCTCACGTTATTTTTTTATTTGACATCTACCACTCTGCTTGCTTGTCTGTGCTATTAGCGGTGTTTCTTCCCTTTGCTTTTTCTGTCTTATCTATATTAAGCATTCTTTTAAAAATCCTGTTTAACACATGGCTAATTTGCTCTTTTGAATGCAAAGTTTTAGTTTTTTTTTGATCTTTATCAAATGCAATTTTATTCACTTCAACTAGATTTTAAAGATCCACAGGGAAAAGAACTAATTTTTTAAAGCCACCTATAAAATCAGGACAATAATGTACATTTAGTGGTGGACAAATGTCTCACTTCAGGGCTTCTGTTCTCTAGTATGTTGCCCTTATTTTTGGTCAGCAGAGATTTGGTGATAAACACCTGGTTTCTCTGGAGGGGATTATTGTTGATTATCTTGTCTTGCTGTTTGTTCTATTCATGGCTTACAGGTGATGCTGATTTAACTTGTCCCCAAATGGGCTGGAATAGCTATTATTGACACAAATTTCACAGCTAAATCTTAGGTTGGACATTAGCACTATCACATTGAAACAGTTAACATTGCATGGCAATGTACAAACTTGGTCAAGAATTAACTTGCCTGATTCTATTTTCTTTCCTTGTGTACCATAAAAAAGGGCATTACCACGGCTGCTGAATTACATTGTGGCTCAAAATATTGGTCTTCAAGGTCATGCAAACATATTGCTGTCTCTTTGGACAAGACAAAAAATTCCCACTCCTAAAAAAAATTGCCAAAGTACCCCCTTTTTTTCATAAAGAACCCTCTCAAAGATCATTTCTTCCTCTCAAAAGGCATACAGAAGATGTTTTCTTGTTATCTATTTTTAAAAAACATTTCTGGTATGTCCTCTGCTTTCTATCTTTGAGTTGGGTTCTTAAAAATGATGAGAGTGTTTTCTAGGTATTAGTTTAGATCTTGTTGCTGAAAGAAGAGCAAGTGATGTACAATAAGATATTTGGGAGTCTGCTATTTTTTTAAATTATAATTTCTTAGTGAGAATATTTTGAATATACTAAAACTGCATATCTTAAAATCTTATAGCTTATCCCACAAGATAGAATTTGAGGGCTCCTTGTTCTTCCAGTTATTGAACTAGTACTTGTCAGTTATTTAGAAATTGCTCCTTTTCTCTACTCTGAGCTATCCCTAAAATTTTTATGATTTAATAAATTGTGGGTTTTGAAAGGATTCAAACAGCGATGTCAGTTCTTCCCATAAGTGAATACATTATTGCTCTTGTACATTTGAAGTAAGAAAAAATTCTTTAGTACTGCACATTCAGGTATATATCTCCTAGTACCATCAGTCCCTCTTAGATAAGACACAATGTGTCTTAAATAAGACTGAGGGATTAACTCCTTCAAGACACAAGAAGGCCACTTTTCACATAGAGGTTCTGACTTACTTTCCATTTTTGTTTCCCAGAAAGCAACCTGTATAATCAGATGAATTCATATGGTAGCATTACTGAAATACAGTTAAAACATCAGTTCCTAAACACCTAGTTCATTTTATACTTCTGAAAAATATTGACCAATTTAAAATTAAGAAGAGATTGCAACCATGTATTTGCAGCAAAAGGGGTTATGAGAAAAGAGGTGGGGAAGACAAATTGGGCTATACTTTTTAAATTAGGATTCCCTCACTCCCAGACCGTACCTAGATAAAATAGCTCTTATAGCATTTGCTGTTAGAGGAAATTTCCCTACTGAGTTATCTAATATACAAAACCATGATAATAAGAGTAGAAGCATAAGTATGCATACTGAGCACCTGTATTAGTGTTGCATTGCTGCTGATCTGTGCAATATGAACCAGCACATATGATGGGTCAGAAATGTAATCTTTCCTGTGCTTTTATTTCAAGAGAAAAAAATGAACCTTAAAGTATATTACTTGATTGTTGACCAATTGCAGGTTTCACATATATGTAAGTGATTTAAAACTAAAAAGTGAAACACTCAAAAAATAAAAATTAAAAAAAATTTAAAAACAGAATTAATATTCTTAAGAAATGACAATATAAAGATCAATGAAAAATTGTTTTCATTTAAAGTGTAGATATGATTTCAAGACCTAATTTTCAAATGGCTCTCTCAGAACTTTTGTAGGTATGAGCCAAGAATTAAAACGACCCTCATCCTGTGTTGTTAGATAATCCCACAGAGAGTATTTCTAGCCTCAGCTTTAACTCCTGTCTACTGGCTAGACCTATTTAAATTGCCTAACCTGTTTAATGAGCTCCAAAAATAAATGTATATTATAGAGAAAACTAAAGCACACCCACTAGTTACAGAGGAATGACACAGAGAGGGCATTTCTTCAGTATGTGACCTAAATAACCCAAATCAGATTTAATTCAATGTGGGAATCTGGGATTACATTGGAGCTGTTATCTGGGTCTACCAGTAACTGCAATATCATCTTTAAACAGTAGCACAATCTTGGATCGTCTCTGTGCTAAAAAATACTGAGTCATTAGCAAGAATAGAAATTAATTCATCCTTCTTTTCATTTTTATCACAAGGAGTTAAAACAAAAATTTTAAAATCAAATGCAGCTTTCAGGGAACATTATAGATCACTTTGAATCATGAAATGGACCAGTTAGTAATCATGTATTTCTGATGGTTCTCAAAACAACAGCAAAAATACTCCCGATGATATCATTTCACTTTGCAGACTTAACACACAGGCTAAGAGGTACTTGGAAAAACATCTCACGGAAGTTTTGGATTTTACCTTTGCAGATTCATTCTTAAGCAATTCAAACAATGCTGGTGAAGAAACCCTTAGACTTGCCAAGATGCAATGAGTTTATCCAGGTGAATTTTGGCAGGTGATGTTAGGCAGCAAGAGATAAAAAATAACGTGGAAGATGTGCTGAAAGAGAGAGGTGGGTGGGAAACAGGACTAGTAAAGAGCTGCCAGTGATAATTGCATAACAAAAGCATTTGCCTAGGGCCAGCAGTGGCTATTCCTCCCACCCACTGTCACTCACTGAGGTTGTAGAAGGACCCTGAACCTGGTGATAAGAACAATGGGAAGGGAAAGGAAGCACAAGTAAAGACTGATAACATCTTCTTTCCTGATATTGGACATGGTTAATATCTATAGTGGGTATAAATAATGTAAGATAGCAGTTGATATTGTAAGATCGAGTGTGTCAAGATAATAGTCTAAGAGAGGAGACAGTATTCAGTTCTAAAGAGAATTGAGAACTTAATACTTTTTCTTAACTTCATGCTTTTTTTAAACTTAATACTTTCCATTTATAATGAATTTTATTTCTCGCACAAGACATTTGAAGATTCAGTGTACAATGTCATCCTCCTAGTAACAATGAACATTATGAGGTCTTGAGGTGTTCTCAGTCATCCAAATTTAGTTAGAAGCGTTCACATATTTCTAAAAAGTGCAAATCGAGTATTCCTCTGCATCTTTTTTCCACCACAAGATAGTCTCCATGATGTTGAAGGTGTAGTTCATACGGAAGAATTTAATTCTTGCAAATTTATATTTACAGTGTAAGGAATAACATTTCTGATGATAATTCAACTATCAAAGGGTGTGCTATTTTTAAAAATAAGGTCTCTAAGAGAGGTCACATTGTTCAGGCAGAAGACATTTTGTGGAAATTAGCTCTAGAATAGCACAGTCATATTCCACTGGTTGATTTTGTTGTGATTGCTCAGAAGTAAAGGAGGGAACCTGGAAGTGAATTTGGAAGAATATGTTAATTTGAAATCACGTGAGTCTCATCTTTTTCCCTCCTTTAAAAAAAAAAAATTCTGCTGGCGCGGTGACTCACACCTATAATCCCAGCACTTTGGGAGGCCGAGGTGAGAGGATTGCCTCAGCCCACACATTCGAGATCAGTCTGGTCAACTTTGCAAGATCTCATCTCTACGATAAATCAAGAAATTAGCTGGTTGTGATGGCTCATGCCTGTATCTACAGCTACTTGGAAGGCTGAAGCAGAAGGATCGCCTTAGCCCAATAGGTCGAGGCTGTGGTGGCCCTGAGAGTGCAACTGCACTCCAGCCTGGGCAACAGAGTGAGATTCCAACTCAAAAAAATAAATAAAAAATTAAAAATTAAAATAAAAAAAACTTCTTAAGTCTGAAAGTAGTGGCTCACACCTGTAATCCCAGTGATTTGGGAGGCCAAGGTAGGAATATTTCTTGAGACCAGGAGTTAGAGACCAGCCTGGGCAACATAGCAAAACCCTATCTCTAATAAACAAATATAAAACTCTTCTCTAGCCATGTATTTCTTTTTTATCTTTGTCTTCAACTACACTTCAAATCTCTAATCACACCCTCATAGAAGTCAAGCAGAGAAGTCAGCATAGAAACACATTCTAAATACTAGGATACTACAGAGTACACTGTAGCAATGCGTCTGACACACCTTCACTCAAAAACCTGTCTCAGAAAATTTTGACAGAGAAGGAAACTGTCTAGCTTTCACTTCACATGAAATATATTTTATTGGTTTCATGACATAGGCCCATGACTGTATGAAGAATCATAATCTTTACAAACACAACAATGACAGCAGAGAAGTGTTGCAAAGCTGTAATTCAAAGTTCTGGTGTTAATTTCAGAGGCAATTAATAATGTTAAAAAGGAGCTTTTGTTAACCAAATAATTGAGTGCTCATTATCACTATTCAGTTCCACTATACTTCTTGACACTCAAACAAACCATTTTATTTACATAGTGAATGCAGAGTTTGCAATAAGAACTTTCTTTCTTTTTTTTTTTTTAGTTGGAATCTTACTCTATCGCCCAGGCTGGATTGTAATGGCACACTCAGGTCACCCCAGCGTCTACCTGCTGGGCTCCAGGGATCCTCCCGCCTCAGTTTTCCAAGTAGCTGGAACTACAGGCATGTGCTACCACACCCAGCTAATTTTTTGTTTTATTGTAGAGACAAGGTTTCACCATTTTTCCCAGGCTGGTCTTGAACCTGCGGGCTCAGGCAATCTACTCACCTCGGCCTCCCAAAGTGCTAGGATTACAGGCTGAGACAGCGAGCCCAGTTAAGAACTTTCAATACTAAATTTGGTTGTATAACAAAACATCTCAAAATCAATAAATACCTTAAGTAAATGGTAAATATTCTGAAATTTATTTAAATACAAAAGAATGAAAATACCTCGGTTATGATTTTCAAATATGGTGATTTATTCTGAATTAACTTTTTAACTTCTATTTCTCATTAACACAAAAAAGTGACAAAAACAAAAGACATTTCAAATCTACAATTAAACTGCCCCATCTTGTTGTCATATAGTTTACTTTTTTTTTTTTAAGTTGGAGTCTTACTCCGTGGCCCAGGCTGGAGTGCAGTGGCATGCTTACAGCCACCCCAGCATTGACCTGCTGGGATCCGGGGATCCTTCCAAGTAGCCGGAACTACTGGCGCATGCTACCATGCCCAGCTAATTTTTGATTTATTGTAGAGACGAGGTCTCACCAAGTTGCCCGGGTTGGCCTCCAGCCTGCAAGCTCAGGCAATCCACTCGCCTTGGCCTCCCAAAGTGCTAGGATTCAAAGGCTGAGCCCAGAGCCGGCCTAGTTTACGTTTTAAATTAAGTTTTTCAGTTGTTTTAATTTGTATGAAAATTATTAACAGAGAATTAGTCATTTTTGTGGACTTTGTTTGGAACCTATTTTTTAAAAAACTTGTAAAAAAAATTGTGGCTTATGAGAGACAATTAGAAATTTGAACCTCACTAAATACTTGCTAATATTAAGAAATTTTATTATTTTTTTAGGTAGGAAAATGGCACAATATTTTTTTTAAAGAATGTGGGATTGTTTATTACATTTTATCACTGTCTTAATCATCAAACATTTGTTGAACTTCTGCTGTATCTAGAGCTCAGTGATCCAGATGAAGTATTTGAAATTGAGCCATTCCTAGGTGGTAGTTACTCCACCTTTGTTTGAAGTTCATGCCCAACCCATCTGATTGCTTTAAATGTGAGTTCACTCTTGAGCACTTGCCACTGAATTCCAAGCATTTTCAAATGTTAAAATACTCTTTATAAAGTCAATGGAGTATGTGTTAACTGTTCTGAAGTCACTCACTTGGCATATGTTATGCCAACTTTAATATCAAAGAATCTTTAGGAAATGCAACATTTGGCTTACGTCATTTTAAATACGTAAATGTAGGTTATATCAAAGTTTAGATGGATAGATATACAAAAATAATTTTTTAAAAATCATATAGTATGACAACAACTTTGAAGAAAAGCAACAGATCGTTGGACCTTGCCCTCCTTCCACCGTAAATACCCAACTATCTGTCAATATCCTCTAGCATTAGGCCATTAGGAACACACTTGTAGCTGAACAAGTCGAACGCATTACTCATTTGAGGAAATACACGATGGAGTGCAAAGGGGTGTCTCAGTTATAGAATGTTAATAGGGATTCATAATAGGATTTGGGCTTTGATTGGGTGGTTTTGGGAAAGTTTCCTACTCTGAATTGAATGCTATCTAAAAGTGGATATGATCTATGATTGGGTATCTCAATAAATCTTATCTGTAGGGAGGGTGGACTAAAGCCATGCTAAAGATGCAACTAGTAAAATGGTGGTTGGGGGGGTAGGTTAAGTATTTTGTGGCTTGGACAATGTGCATGTTTATACATGATTATAAAGTGGTCTTCAATTTGTCTTGACCCATTATGATTCCGTGAAATTATTTTTATGTTCAACAGGAGAACACCAACATCAGTCTGTGAGTGCCTGGCCAGCCTGCAGCAGTCCCAAGGCTGAACTGGTAGTACCAGGCTGGTTCCTAGAGCTGCTTTTGTCTTTTCCACATCTCTCCTCAGAGGCTATCACAGTTGACTTTTTAGCAGTTTCTTCTGGCATTTACCACCAGATTCCTAAATATTAGTTTCTCCTTGTTTTTAAATATTTGATTTATTTTTAAATATTTGACTTCCTCCTAGAGAAACTAGATATTTTGCTCTCTCATACTCAGCTTACTATATACATTCTCCACATCCTTGCCTCCTGCACCCATCCTGGAATACTCTTCTACCACAGTTTTTATTTTAAAGTAATTATAAATATTTTTGTTATTATGACTATTTAAATGTTATTTATAGCAGAGCTGTAAATATATACTAATTCCTATATACACTGTATACACAATAAATATTTACTCTTTCCTTTAGAATTTAATCTTATTTTGGTTTTAATCATTGCCTTTTATTTCAGTTGCTCAGTTACCAACAATTTTTTCCCCAAATTCTCTACTAGAATTGCAAAATTTCTCTTAAAATGGTTACACCACAAGATAATTTTTTCAGTTCCATATATTCCACTTGCAGACTGACTTCTAAGCCACTTAGATGATTCACAGTCTGGAATGGGAGCTCTCTAGGGCCACAGCATTTCTGTCACCCTGGGACTTCTCTGTAGGCATTTGATTTAGCTCTTTCCTTTGCTGGGTTTTCTATTTCCTGACTCCAGTGTCTTCTTTTTTCTTGTGTTACTCTGTTGCTGTGGTAGAGTACATCACTGAGTAGCTTCTGAAGAAAGGGTGCATGAGAAATACTTTGATATGTGCACACCCGAAAATGCCCTTTTTCTCCTTGCACACTTGGATGATACTTTGGTGAAAAGAGAATTCTGAATTTGAAGGAGAAATATTATTTCCAATTCCAGAGAAAGATTCTGGAATATTCTGATTTCAGAATATTGAAATCACAACTCTGTTACCTTCTAGGCCTTAGTGTTGCTGTGGAGAGTTCAATGCCTTCTGATTTAAGTGTGACCTTTTTTCTCCTCTTCAGAGGCTATTAGGATGTTTGTCCTTGGTGTTTTGAATTTCCGTGATGCTGTGACCAGTTATGATTATTTTTTTGCATGTATTTTTCTAGGCCCTTTCTGCCTGGAATATCATGTCCTTTAACTTTGTGAAACACTCTTTTTTTTTTTTTTTTATAATTACTTTCCTTCTCTTTCTAGAACTCATATTAGTTGGACCACCTGGATGTAACATTTAACATTTCTTAACTTCCTTCCTCCTCTGCCCCTTTGTATATCTTTTTGCATGGCCTTTTGGGAGATTTCCTTAACTGTTTATACCTTCCTATGTATCCGTTTTAAAAATGTCTGCTATATTTAAATTACTTTGAGTCCCTTCTTATTGTCTGAATGAGAAAATTTTTCCTATCTTTTGGGTGCATTATTTTCTCTTATCCTTGGTCCTGAGCATGCTAATTATAGATTTATTTGATATTTTCTTCTCTTCCCTGTGTTTTCTGGGGTTTTTTTCCCCCAAGTCCTTTATTTGCGTTTGTTTGTTTTAGTCTCAACTTTTTATTAGAGCCTTTTTCAAATGCCCGAACTTCTTGGTTGTTATTCCACTCAGAAGGGAGGCATGAGAAGCCTTATTTGGGAGCTTTATAAGCCTAGGAGCTTCATTGCCAAGTGATCTGGCAGGGGCAGGGCAGGCTTTTGGGAGTTGGCAGTGAGGGGAGGGACACTGAAAGGTTCACTATCAGTAGGTTTTTCTCCTGAAGTGAGTTCAGTTACTCTCCAGAGGAAATTTCCAGTCTCCTGCTGGAGAGGAGACTCCCAGCCCAGGTTCTTGGAGTTGATAAGAATAGAACGGCAGCTCATCATTTTTTTAAATGCAGAATTTCACTTAACCCTGTGGTTAGCATGGTACCTCCTTCCTGTTCTCTGCTCAGCCCAAACTTCCTGCCTGCAGTCACTACTTCCTGATATAGAAAATCTCTAGCTTCTGAAGGGTGGGAGAGAGACAATTACCTAGCAATTTGGGGCAGAAGAGAGAATTCTAAGAATCTACCTGCTACTCACACAGAATTTCAACACAAATTTCTGTTTACAACCCAAAGTTCACTTTCACTTTCAGAGGTACTAGATGTCTCTAATTCCCGGGACCTTCTGAGATTCTGTGGCAAGAACTGGCCTATTTTCTGCCACATAGGTACTTAGATTTCAACTCTCTAGGTTTGATTACATTATTACCACTTGTCCATCTGCTGTTTGTCTTCCAGGAGTTTGCGGACATCTTTTGTCTATCATCTTATTACCCGTTCTTTTTGTCCTTTGAAGTTTACATATTTTATCCTTTTTAAGGTCACCTTTACCAGAAGTTTTAGCTTTGATCTTTGCCATTTGCTGTTTGAAAATATTTTCAAATTGATAAACACATTGACAGTCTGATAGGCAATCTGTATTTTTTCCAGTGCAATAACACTGGAGAAAACAAAACCAAAACAAAATGAAACAACTTATATTCCTTCTCCTTCCGCTCATCATCCAATCATTGAGGTTGTCTTAAACAAATAAAAGATGAACAGACATTCAAGAAAAGTTTTCAAATGGGGTAAAATTATTCTAGTCTGTTGGCACCAACATTTCTGATGTAGGCAACTACAGAAACTCAAAGAAAACAAAATCAGGTAATAGAACTAATAACACTGACTCACAGTACCTCAAGCATACAAAACTCTTTTGCTTACATTTGACCTAACCACCACTACCCACCACAGATCCCTGAAAAATAGCATATGTTATGAACTTCAAAACTTTGTCTTTATCTCCTGTTTAGTATCGATAGGTTGTCCAATCCATTGCTGTTTTATTTCTATTTATTGGTTATAAGCTAGTGATTATCCTACTTACTTGAATTTTATCTTTAACCCACTTTCATACTTGTAATGTTAAGAAGTGTTACTTTTGACCACATAACAGTGTGAATTAAAGACTGTGTACTAGTGTCCATGGAAGCCCAGAATTCTCAGTTAGAAAGAAAAAGCATCCAAAATAACTAGTAGCAACAAGGGAGATGTTAAAATCATCTAGATGAATTTCTGCAGTTGACTTCTGTGGGTGTCTTGACGGCAAATGTTTGTATTTTCTGTGGTTAGTGACATCAATTAATGGAAAACAAGAGGTGGGAGCATGTGGACTCTTGCTGTAACAAGTAAATGCAGCGTGGCTTGCGGTAGGTCTCACTGTGCAAATATTACATGTTCTTAAGAAGCCAGACAGAGAACATGTTTAGACCTGAAGATAGCAAAAATTTTTTCTGCCTGAGAAAGAATTTTCCCACATATCTAGAAGGAAATAAATGTAGATTGGTCCAGTGATCTGGCATTATTTCATTACCATTTTTTCAATACCTAAAATGTATATAGTGTAAATTCTCCATTGATCTCTTCTACTTCCAAAGATTTATTCACTTCTTAGTTATTGATGACATTCAGTTTTGGCAGTATTATTCTGACTTTTCTTCTAAACTTTAAACATATACTACAGAATTGCCCTGAGCTATCTGAAACTCAATAAAACCCAAATTAATCAAATTATCTACCCATCAAGCTTAATGTTCCTATTTTTTGTTGCTTATTTTTTTGTTTGTTTATTTGTTTTGAGTTGGAGTCTCACTCTGTCACCCAGGCTGGAGTTCAGTGGCACATTTACGGCCACCCCAGCATCGACCTGCTGGGCTTAGACGATCCTTCCGTCTCAGCCTTCCAAGTAACTGCAACTACAGGTGCATACTACCACGCCTGGCTAATTTTTATTTATTGTAGAGACGAGGTCATGCCAAGTTGCCTGGGCTTGTCTCGAACCTGCAGACTCAGGCAATCCACTTGCGTTGGCCTCCCAAAGTGTTGGGGTTATAGGCTGAGCCACCGTGCCCAGCCAAGCCTAATGTTCTTACTGTTCATGCAGTCACCTAAACTAAACATTTTAGTCATATTCTACTGTCAAGCACAGTTCTTGGGCCAGTGGCTGATAAATATTTCTCAAGTAAATGGATGGGTTTTCAATGCTTTCTACTTCTCTCCCTATATCTGATGGTTTAGTAAGATCTACCCACTCTACTTCAAATTTCCTCTTAAGGCATCCCTTTTCTTCTCTTGTTGACACTGTTTACTTTAGTATATATCCTCCAGCCTCCTAATTCTTTTTCTTTCTTTTTTTCTTTTTTTTTTTTTGAGTTGGAGTCTCACTCTGTCGCCCAGACTGGAGTGCAGTGGCCGCTCCCGGCCACCGCAGCCTCGACCTGCTGGGCTCCGGCGATCCTTCCACCTCAGCCTTCCAAGTAGCTGGAACTACAGGTGCGTGCTACCATGCCCGGCTAATTTTTTGATTTATTGTAGAGATGAGGTCTCGCTTGCCCAGGCGGGTCTCGAACCCACGGGCTCAGGCAATCCACTCACCTCAGCTTCCCAAAGGCGCGGGATTACAGGCTGAGCCACCGAGCCC
>CAUYQG010193113.1:0-21708 GCA_963574415.1 Tarsius wallacei
ACTACAGGTGCGCACTACCATGCCCGGCTAATTTTTGATTTATTGTAGAGATGAGGTCTCGCCAAGTTGCCCAGGCAGGTCTCGAACCCGCGGGCTCAGGCAATCCACTCACCTCAGCCTCCCAAAGTGCTGGGATTACAGGCTGAGCCACCGAGCCTGGCTAGTCTGCATTCTTTTGTCCCTGGCTCCTTTTGTTCAGCATCATGTTTGTGAGATTCATCCAGGTTGACTGTAACAGTAGTTTGCTCATTTGCACTGCAGCATAGTATCCCATTGCATGCACACACAACTTATTTATCCATTCTGCTGATGATGGATATATGGTGGCATTCAGTTTGAGGCTATCAGGAAAAATGCTACGAACATTTTAATACATGTCTCTGTTACACATATGTACGCATTTTTGTTGAGTGTATATGTAGTAGGAGTATTGCTGAGTAGTACACAGAACTATATGTATGCTCAAGTTTCAGAGATAATGTCAAACTTTTTTTCCCAAAGTGGTTGTATCAATTAACACTCCCACCAGCAGTTGTTTCATTTCATAACCTTGATGATACTCGGTATTGTTAGTATCTTTTATTTTACCATTTTGGTTAAGCGTGAAAAGTGGTGGATGTTGTTTGGTTTTTATTGTAGTAAAAAAACATGTAACATAAAATTTACCATCTTTTTTCTTTAACTTAACTACTTTTAAGTGTACAGTTCAGTAGTATTAAGTACTATTGTGAAGCAGATCTCCAAAACTTTTTTGTCTTACAAAACTGAAAATCTGAACCCATTTAAAAAACTCCCTTTCTTCCATCCTCTTTCTCTCAGCCTCTGCTAACCAACGTTCTACTTTGACTTCTGACATCTCGTATAGGTGGAATCATATGGTATGTGTCTTTTATTTCACTTAGCATAATGTCCTCAAGGTTCACTCATGTTGTACCATGTAATAGCATTTTTTTCCTTTATAAGGGCCAAATAACATTTTATTGTTTGTATAACATATTTCGTTCAAACATTCTTCTGTCACTGGACATTTGTGTGGCTTCCACCTCTTAGTTGTTGTGAATAGTGCTGTTTATATAGATGTGCAAATATCTCTTCAAGACCCTTCTTTCCATTTTTTGGGATATATGAGTATACCCAGAAATGAGACTGTCATATGGTAGTTCTATTTAATTTTTGAGGAACCTCCATATTGTCTTCCATAGTGGTTTCATCATTTTACAATCCCAGCAATGCACAAGAGTCCCAGTTTCAAAGTGATGTGTTTTCATCTTGCATTTACTTGACGATTAATGACACTGCATATTTGTTTACATTTTTGTTTTTTCATTTAGATCTCCATTTTTATAAGGTGTCTGTTTCTGGTCTTCTGCTAATTTTTTATTGGCTTGTTTGGAAGAGTTTTTCATGTATTCTAGCTATGAGCTCTTTATTGGTTAAATTTGTTGCAAATACCTTCTACTTTATGTTCCTGTTAGTTTCTTAGTGGGGTAATCTGATTAATAGAACTTTGTGTTTTCTAATGTAGTTCAATATATCAATCTTCCCTTCATGGTCAGTATGTATGTGCACTTCTTGTCTAAGAACTCTTAGCTACTGTAAGACCATGAAAATACATTTCTTTCTAGATGAATTATTCTTTTACCTTTTACACTTAGATCTATAGTCCACTTAGAATTGATGTTTGTGGATGAGTAGGACATAAAATTCCATTGTTTTCCACATGAATATCCAACTGATCCAACATCATTTACTGAAAAGACCAACTTTTCAGTTCCATCTTCATCATAAATGAAGAGTCCATAGATATGTGGCCCTGTTATCAGAACCTTTACACTGTCCTGTTGACTTATGTCTACCATTGAGCTCAAACCATAGTCGTAACTATTATAGCTTTACAGTAAGTCCTTTATTTTTCTTTTTTGAAACAGGGTCTCACTATGTTGCCCATGCTGGCCTCCAACTCCTGGACTCAAGGGATTCTCCTGCTTCAGTCTCCTGAATAGCTGAGACTATAGGTGTGTACCAACACACCCAGCTTACAATAAGCCTTGATATTTAGTGTATGCCCTCCCACTTCAAGATTGTTTGGACAGTCTCTTACCCTGATACTTTACATTTCCATATAATAATGTAGAATGTTTATCTCCACGACAAAGATTACAGGGGTTCTGGCTGGGAATGCATGGAATCTATAGATCAATTTGGGAAGAAGTGACATTTTTACAACACTGAGTTTTCCAATCTGTGAACATACAACTTCTCTCCATTCATTCAGGTACAGAATTCCTGATTTTTTAAGTCCTTTTGGGTTTTATTCTCTCCCTTGCTCTCTTCTTCAGGACCTAATACAAGGATCAGGGCCCCTTCTTCCTCACCTGACTTGGGGTCACCAGGCTTTCCATTGGCCATTGGGGGAGGGCCCAGAAGGCTGGGTGGTCCTAAGAGCAGACATAAAAATATGGTCATCAGAATGGATTAAAGGACTGATGATCTTGTTCTTAAGCGTTCTTCTATTATTCATTTCTTAATTCAGCCACTAAAGTCAGACATACAAGTATTCTCAGCACTGTTACAAGTTCTCACCCCACCTGCCATTTTTCTGCAAAGCTGTTTCAGGGTTTGCAAAAAGCAAAGACTTTTTGAGAGAGAGTTAAAGGGGATAATGAGGAAGGATACTGACATTTTCTTTTCCTAACAGTGCTATCTAAAACATCCCAAGTGTTTCCAGAGGGAAACCAATCCCTCACCTCAACCGCTGGCCAATCAGATAGCTCTTTTCTCTTCCCCCCCCGTCCCCCGAGGGACTACTTTAGAGAAAGCTGCACTTCCACCTTCCCTGCGAAACTGGTCACAAATTGTCATCTCAGTCATAGCAATCTGCAATATCTCTACTGCCCTTCTCCCCGCTACCGTTCCGCGGCTGCGCACACAAGCTTTTTATTCTCTCCTCCCCCACCTTTATAGAAAGGTCTGGGGTCCAGATTGAGGTTGATGGTTCAAGTAAGAGAACTCTTCGTTCAAGGCTTCATTCGGGACAGTCTCCCCTCCATCCCATCCCAGCGCGTGCGCCCTTCCTCCTTCCGTTAGTGCCCCTTCCTCTGCATCTTATCTGCTCCTAGCCCCTCGCCCGGTATGGCTGACAGGCATGGACACATCCCTCCCTGACCCCTCACCGATGGGATTCTCATCCTCCTCATCTCCAGTCTCTTCCCGCTCGGGCAGCGGGGGCTGCTGCGGCGGCAGCAGCTGGTGCTGATTCTGCTTCTTTCGTTTCGGCATCGTGGCTGCGGCAATGGCTGCAGCGGGATTTGGAGGGCAGTGAGGAAGGGGCACACTGGGATTCTGTTTCCGCTTCCGGGGGGGCGGTGGGCAGCCAGGCTGAGGCTCCCGCCATTCCACTTCCGGAAGGCTGCGGGGATCCTCTGCGGTGGCCGCATTCTCAAGTCAACTGCCTCACTCCGTCTGCCAGGCATGGCGGCAACCTCAAACCTTCCCTTTGCCGCGTTTCTATAAAAGCTTTAAAAATATATTCCTGTCTTCTCTCCTCGCTGGAAAACACCACAACCAACTCTTCACAGTGTGCCGGAGTCAACTGGCTCTTGAACCAGAAGGCCTGAGAAGAGAGGACTGTCGCACCTTAAGATCGCCACATCCGGTCCCCGGTTACTATGGTAACAGCTGCAGGCACAACTTCGTGCCCTCTGACCTCCCTCCAAAAGTCCTTGTCCCACCTGGTTTCCCTTTTCGCCCGCTCTTGCATTTATGATCTGTAGATCTCCTTATCATCGTTCCTACAAGGATTTTGGGTCCCAGCAGGTCGGCGCCCAGAACTCACCAGACCGCCAATCGCCCCTCAAGACCTCTCTGCCCGTGCCCCCAGTGTAATCCAGCAATCTGGCTTCATTCCCGGGACGCACAGTTTCGACTTTCCACTAAGGCCAAGCCTCCGAGTAGATAGTGTAGCCTCAACGGGTCCAAGCCCCCTAGTCTCTAGGTAGTAGGACCCGCCCTCCGCTCCACCGCCCCCTCCAGGTGAGTGGTAGCGTCTCCCGGGAGCGCAAGGTAGTGATGACACGCGTCCCCCCTCCTCCGAACTCGAGTTGGTAGCGTCCGTGACGGAGTTAGCCCAATCCTCCCACGCGCCCCTCCTTCCTCGCAGCCGGGGCGCCCTCTCGGTGCCTCTGGCTCTCATGTGCCGGTAGCCCACCCCGCATCACCCCCTCGCCTCGCTCCCAGAGGGAAGTGACTGTGTTTCCCCCGAGCGTCTTCCATCGCGGCCGCCGCGGCAATTCGGTCGGGCCCGCCCGCTGACGTCACCTGGAGCCCCGCCTCCTCTAGGGTCCCGGGCCCTTGCGGCGGGGGCTGCCCCGGGGGGAGTCAGTTGAGGCGGCGGGAGCCGGGCGGAGAGAGGGCCAGGTGACTGGTCCGGGCCATGCCGAGGAAGAAGCCCTTTAGCGTGAAGCAGAAGAAGAAGCAGTTGCAGGACAAGCGGGAGCGGAAGAGAGGTCAGTGCGGGAGCGGGAGGAGGGGGCGGGACTCGGGCTCCCGCACATCTGAAAGGAGGGGTGTGCCCGTCGCACCTCTAGGGGGCGTGGGAGGGGGTGGTAGGCGGGTGCTGACCCTCGCGGGCTATCGCGGGGGGATTCCCCTGCCTTATTCCCTGTACGTCTGGAAGGGGTGGGGAAGGATGGAGAGTTGGGGGAGGGGAAATCCCTCCAGCTCCAACCGAGCGCCATCCCCCCCAGCTCCCTGGAGGAGTGACTCCCCCACGCACATCCGGGAGGGTCCTGGGAAGGGTAGCTGGGAGGACGGCGCCCCGAAAGAACTTGGATGAGGTCAAGGGGAGTCGGACCGATCGGGGAGAGGGTCCTGAGAGCCTGGCCAGCACTGGCGTCACCGGCCCCTCCCCGCAGGGCTTCAAGATGGGCTACGCTCCAGTTCCAACAGCCGCAGCGGGAGCCGGGAGCGGCGGGAGGAGCAGACCGACACCTCCGACGGGGAGTCTGTGACCCATCATATCCGCAGGCTCAACCAGCAGCCTTCTCAGGGGCTGGGTCCACGAGGCTATGACCCAAATCGGTGAGGGTGGGAGGGGTCGCTGGTCCTGGCTTCCCTGCCTGCCCGGAAGCCAGAGTTTTGGGGAGAAAGTGGGTTGCTGCAGGTGGAGGCTTCAAAGTGAAGTGGTGAGGCTGGGATGCCACGGTTCTCTGCAGGCCACTAACATCCCCGGAGCAGGCCACAATCTTTCCTTCTAGAGGGGCCGAAGAGAGTTTGGCTTTTATAAGGGAGAGACTGAATATTGCATAAAAGAGGGACTGGGGGAGACACTGACTGAGAGAGGAGACTTGAACAACTCTGAGAGAAAGCTTTGAGAAGTTGTCTGTCCAAGAGGGGAAAAAGAAGGGAATTTGTGGCCACAGGATTGTGCTAGATGTTGTGGTCCCTGTTCCTTTAGATACCGGTTACATTTTGAACGGGACAGCAGGGAGGAGGTAGAGCGGAGAAAGAGAGCAGCCCGGGAGCAAGTGCTACAGCCAGTTAGTGCTGAGGTGCTGGAGCTGGACATCCGAGAGGTCTATCAGCCTGGATCAGGTGAGTGAGAGCAAGACAGGCATTGGACTGGGGGAAGAAGTTTGGATGTGTAAAAGCTAACTGAGGAAGGAGGGGTCTAGGATGTACGCTTGAATCCTGAAGATATTCTCGCATCTACTTGGCCTTTTCCCTGATTTCCCAGTTTTGGACTTTCCCCGGCGTCCTCCTTGGAGCTATGAGATGTCCAAGGAGCAGCTAATGAGCCAGGAGGAACGAAGTTTCCAGGAGTATCTTGGGAAGATTCATGGGGCTTACTCCTCTGAGAAACTCAGCTACTTTGAGCACAATCTGGAGGTAACAGTGAAGTGGGGACAGGAGAGGTTGTAGTGACCCATGGTAAATAGGCCTGGGGTCAGACTGGAGAGAGACCCTGGGCTCAGGTTCTCTTGCACTGATCTATCTTTTCAGACATGGAGGCAGCTGTGGCGAGTGTTAGAGATGTCTGACATTGTTCTCCTTATCACTGATATCCGACATCCAGTGAGTACTGAAGATGAGGGCAGACAAGGGGGAGGAGAGAGGAAGGTTCTTGTAGGGTAAAGGTCAGAGGCAAGAGTTCAGAGACAGAGAGGTGTAGTCCTTCCTGTCCTTCCAACCTCTACCCTGTGCTGATGTCTGTAACGAGGGACTCAATTTTTTTTTTTTTTGAGTTGGAGTCTCACTCTGTCGCCCAGACTGGAGTGCGGTGGCCACTCCCGGCCACCACAGCCTTGACCTGCTGGGCTCCGGTGATCCTTCCGCCTCAGCCTTCCAAGTAGCTGGAACTACAGGCACCTGGCTAATTTTTGATTTATTGTAGAGATGAGGTCTCACCAAGTTGCCCAGGCAGGTCTCGAACCCGCGGGCTCAGGCAATCCACTCACCTCAGCCTCCCAAAGGTGCGGGATTACAGGCTAAGCCACCGAGCTCAGCTAGGAACTCAATTTTTAATCATCTCTTGTTATTACCTGTCACTCCTCCCTTGGCCTGCTGATGTTCCTCTTCTTTACTGTCTTTAATGAAAAATTTCATGTCCTGTCTTTCAGCACATCAGAGCTAGATCAATACAGAATCCCAGTGTGGATCTCCACGGATTCTATGCAGGCAGCTGGGGCTTCCCCCTGCCCATCCCAAAGATGCCCTTTCTTCCTTATCTCTTTAGCTCTGCCACATCAGTCGCTACAGAACCCACCTGGAATGCTAGGGTAGTGGTTAAGGCTGTAGACCCTGCTGCTGGACTGCCCTGTGTGAATCCTGGCTCTGCCACCTCACTGTTGTCCTCCAGTGGGAGAAAGGGAGGTCTGTGGGGATATTTAGGTTGGAGGTCCTTAACGATATGTACACACACATACTCACAAATACGTATGTGTGCATGTGCACAACTGTATATACAGGCATGTTCACATACACGCTTATAGTCTCACATGCTGCACACATAAACTTGTACACATGCGCACGTACTTGTATGCATGCACATATGCATGTGTACATACTTAGTTGTGTGCACATGAAAACAGATAGTGATTTCTACTCTATTCCCCATCCCTGTTCCTGCTCCCATCCTTTACCTCAGTGCACTATCACTGTATCCTTGTGTTATTTTCGATTCATTCCCATCTCTAATCATGACCTGTAGTAAGCCTCCTGAGACTCACACACAAGTATTACTAGCCCCTGCTTTGTCTTCCTTGTTCAGTTTGGCTGGTTTACTATTTTCAGCCCAGAATCTGTTACTGCTAGGGTCTTATCTCTGATCTGTGCCTGCTGACCGGGAAGCTGGTGGCAGAGAACACAGGTTGACTTCTCACTGCTTCATCCCCATCCCAGGTTGTGAACTTCCCACCAGCACTTTATGAGTATGTGACTGGAGAACTTGGGCTGGCCCTGGTGCTGGTTCTGAACAAGGTGGACCTGGCCCCGCCGGCTCTTGTGGTTGCCTGGAAGCATTATTTCCACCAACACTATCCCCAGCTCCACATTGTCCTTTTCACCTCTTTCCCTCGGGACCCCCGCACCCCACAGGACCCTAGTAGTGGTGAGTGGATGATGAGGATGACATGGGAGAGGTGAAGTGGCAGGGGTAAAGGGGGAAAACAGAGGCTTGTTGACAAGGGAGTACCTGATCTTGGGCCTAAGGGTGGTGGGAGAGATGGAATGCATAAGCTCATGTGCAAACCCTTTTGTACTCTCTGATCTCAGTCTTGAAGAAGAGTCGGAGGCGGGGGAGAGGATGGACTCGGGCCCTGGGGCCAGAGCAGTTGCTGAGAGCCTGTGAAGCCATCACTGTGGGGAAAGGTATGTGACCCTTTAGAGGAGGGCTGTGGGAGGCTATGGGGGAGACCCAAGGCCCGGAGTCATTTTGCTCACCTTTCCTGAAGTCATCCCCTCTGTTGTGGATGTGAATGAGTGACTAGGGGGAGGGAATGGAATAAGGAGTAGAGTGACTTGGGGAGACAAAAGAGGCAGCAGCTAGGCAGGAGCCTCAGTGGTTTGCTGCCTTTAGTCTTCCCAGTACTTTTCAGAAACTCAGACAGAGAAATGCACATCATTCCAAGGTGAGATCAGATGAAGGCTGGAAGATTCTCTGGCCCACTCTTGTTCAGGTTGGCACTATACAACTCCAGATGGTGGGAATTACATCAGCTGTACAGTGCACTATCATATATAGCAGCTCTGGGGAAAATCTCCTTCATCTTCTTCTCTGAGCAGTGGACTTGAGCAGTTGGCGGGAGAAAATTGCCCGTGATGTGGCTGGGGCCACCTGGGGTAATGGCTCTGGGGAGGAAGAGGAAGAGGAGGATGGACCAGCGGTCCTGGTGGAGCAGCAGACTGATTCAGCGATGGAACCAACGGGCCCAACCCGGGAGCATTACAAGGACGGGGTGGTGACCATCGGCTGTGTGGGTAAGAAAATGGTGGCCCATGCATAGTGGCCTCCTAGAAGGTACAGTGTTTCTTTCAATATGTGAAAAGGAAGGGAGATCAGCTCTCATTAGGCCCCAGGGTCTCTGAGGGGTGACCTGTGTTGGTGGTTGTGGGCAATACAGAGGCGGCATCTGCTTTAGTGAAGAATCATTATAGCCAGAGTTAAATCCCACTTCTCTGCTGTGTGGTCTTGAGCAAGTGATTTAGCTACCCTGAGTCTTAATTACTTTGATTTTAAAAGCAAGGACATTAGGCTGGGCACCGTGGCTCATGCCTATAAATCCAGCACTTTGGGAGGCCAAGGTAAAATGATTGCCTGAGCCCACAGGTTCGAGACCAGCCTGGGCAACTTTGTAAGACCTCATCTCTACAATAAATAAAAAAATTAGCCAGGCATGGTGGCACATGGCTGTAGTTCCAGCTACTTGGAAGGCTGAGGCAGAAGGATAGCCCGAGCCCAGCAGGTTGAAGTTGTGATGACCAGGAGTATGCCACTGCACTCCAGTCTGGGTGACAGAGTGAGGCTCCAACTCAAAAAATAAATAAGTAAATAAATAAATAAATAAATGTATTTTTTAAAAAAGGCTGGGTGCGATGACTCAAGCCTGTAATCCCAGCACTTTGGGAGTTTGCGGCAAGAGGATTGCCTGAGCCCAGGGGTTTGAAACCAGCCTGGGCAACTTGGTGAGACCTCATCTCTACAATAAATCACAAAAACTAGCTGGGCGTGGTGGCGTGAATCTCTAGTTCCAGCTACTTGGAAGGCTGAAGTGGAAGGACTGCCTAAAGCCCAGTAGGTCAAGGCTGCAGTGGCTATGACCATGCCACTGCATTCCAGCCTGGGTGACAAGAGTGAGACTCCAACTCAAAAAATAAAAAATAAATAAGGATATTGATATCTGATTGAAAGAATGGAAGTGAGGAATGAAAGGGGAACAGTGTTGAGAGAGTCTAATGATGCCTGACAAATAGTGATAACAGTAATCATTGCTAAAATTTAGTATTCAGCCTGGCATGGTGGCACACACTTGTAGTCCCAGCTACTTGGGAGGCTGAGGATAGAGGATCACTTGAGTCTAGGCGTTCTGGGCTGTAGTGTTCTATGCCAATTGGTTGCCCGCACTAAATTTGGCATCAATATGATGACCTTTAGGGGACCACCAGGTTGCCTAGGGTGGGATGCACTGACCCAGGTCAGAAATGGAGCAGGTCAAAACTCCTGTGCTGACCAGTGACTAGCCACTGCACTCCGTCCAGCCTGGACAACATAGTGATACCCTGTCTTATAAAAGATAAAAGTAAAAAATAATTTTAGCATTTATGCTGTACTTATGTTCTAAGTGATTGATATATATATTAACTGATATATACATTCACTGTTTAAGTCATAGTAATTCATTTGTAGTACAGTGATCATTAAATCACAGTAGGAGCTCAGCAAGTATTAGTTTTCTTCTAGGTCTTAACCTTTCAGTCTGTTGTCAGAGAGAATCTCCCCTTATTAAGGGTTTGTCTCAGTTCTTATGAGGAGGGGAAAAGGAATGCATGATTAGGGTCCTAGGCCCTGTTTCATTTGGGGTGGAGAAGGTAAGAAGAGACCTTGGCAAAGTTGTGGTATCTGAGATGATATTAGAACCCAAAAGGACCGAGCCTAGAAGAAAATGAGGATTTTGGAGTGCATAGCTGGGCTCCTTGGATTTATCCCTGATTTATCTTTCAATGTACTTTTAGTCTTAGGAAAAACTTGCCTGACTTTTGAGTGATTGTTCCTCTTTCTAGTCATTTCACCCTGGCTCTCCTTCCCCTGATTTCTGATCCTAGGCTCCTTCTTATAGGGGCCTGTGTTCTCTCTCAGTAGCCCTTGCACTAACTTGTCTCTGTTCGGGGCAGTGTGATAGGGAGAGTGTTTGCTGTGGCAAAGGCAACCCTGAGTTTGGATTTTCCTTCTGCTCTCATTCATTTATCCATTCAACAAATATTTACTGAGCACCTCCCAGGTGCCAGGTGCTGTTCTGGGACATGCTGCTGTGAAAATGTCAAAAAGGTCCCTAAGCTCACACAGAGCTTATTTTCCTGTGAGTAAATGTGATTTATTATCTGAAATTATATTATTTAGAGGTGTGAAAGAAATAAAGCAATGAAAGGGGCTAGGGAGTGACTAGAGGGGAAGGGTGCTAAGGGAAAATTTCCCGGAGGAGAGAGCTGGATAATTAGATGAAGTGAGCCATTTGGAGCTATGGGGAAAGTGTCTTGAGGTGGGAGTGAGCCTGGTGGCTCCAGGACCAGTAAGAACTGGTGTCTGGAAGCCAGGGAAGAGTTTCAGGGATGAGGTCAGGAAGGTCACCAGGGGCCACATCATAATATAGGTCTCGTGGCTATGACAGGCATTTGGATTTTTTTTTTTTAGTTGAAGTCTCACTCCCTTGCTCAGGCTGTAGTGCAGTGGCATATTCACGCCACCCCAGCGTTGACCTGCTGGGCTCCGGTGATCCTTCCGCCTCAGCCTTCCAAGTAGCGGGAACTACAGGCATGCACTACTACGCCTGGCTAATTGTTGGTTTATGGTAGAGACACAAGGTCTCTCCAAGTTACCTAGGCTGGTCTCGAACCCAAGGGCTCAGGCAATCCACACCTTGACCTCCCAAAGTGTTGGGATTACAGGATGAGCCACCGTGCCTGGCCAGCATTTTGGATTTTATCCTGTCTTGTGAAAAGCCAGTGGCTGTGATTTCCTTTTTTTAGAAGTTTATCTACTGAGTAGAGGATAAATTGTGGAGGGTGGGCAAGAAAGGAAGCAGAGAGAGCAGTCAGGCTATTTTAATAGTCTAGGGAGAAATATGGGTTGCTTAGAGTAGGGAGCTAGAGGTGGAGGTGGTGAGACAGGGCCAGAAACAGAATATGTTTTGAAGATAGAGGAAGTGAGATTGCCGATGGCTTGTCCTTGGCACATGAGAGAAAGCGAGGAATAAAGAAGCAGATTTTAGCCGGGCTCGGTGGCTCAACCTGTAATCCCGCGCCTTGGGAGGCTGAGGTGAATGGATTGCCTGAGCCCGCGGGTTCGAGACCCGCCTGGGCAGGCGAAACCTCATTTCTACAATAAATCACAAAAAAAAATCAGCCGGGCGTGGTAGCACGCACCTGTAGTTCCAGCTACTTGGAAGGCTGAGGCGGAAGGATCGCCGGAGCCCAGCAGGTCGAGGCTGCGGTGTCCGGGAGCGGCCGCTGCACTCCAGTCTGGGCGACAGAGTGAGACTCCAACTCAAAAAAAAAAAAAAAAAAGAAGCAGATTTTTGTCTTCAGCAACTGGAGATACTGAGCTGGGAAGCCTGGAAGAGAAGCAGTTGTGGAGGGATTGGGGATAGGAGAGGGATCAGAAATCAAATTGGAGATTCTTTTTAGATATCATTAGTGAAATGTTGAATAGACAGTGTGTATGGGAGTCAAGCACTTGGGAGAGGAGAGGACTGGTGATTTGAATTTAGGAAAGATTTAAATTTGGGGAATCTTTGATGGATATAAGTATTTAAAGCCATGTGGTTGACCAGGCATGGTAGCTCACGCCTATAATCCCAGCACTTTGGGTGGCCGAGGTGAGATGATTGCCTGAGCCCATGGGATCTAGACCAGCCTGGGCAACTTGGTGAGACCTCACCTCTACAATAAATCAAAAAATTAGCCGGGTGTGTTGATGTGTGCCTATAATTCCAGCTACTTGGAAAGCTGAGGTGGAAGGATTGCCTAAGCCCAGCAGATCGAGGCTGCAGTGGCTGTGAGCATGCCACTGCACTCCAGCCTGGGTGACAGAGTGAGACTCCAGCATGAGGTGTAGGAGAGGAAGGAGGTAGGTGGAGAAAAGGAGGCCAGAGACTGAGCTTTAGGGCAAGCCAGCATTTAGAAATTGGGCAAGGGAGAGTGAGAAGGAGGAACACAAAAGGAATGTCCCAGAAGTCAATAAAAAAGTGTTTGAAGGGGAAGGGGAGGATCAGCTGTGTCAAATGTTGATACACAGGTTGAGTGAGAGGAGACAGAAGCTTGCTCAGTGGGCTTAGTAATATGAAGATCAGAGATTACAGTGGAGCGAAGGAGAGAAAACCAGATTGGAGTAGGCCATGAGAGGACATGGGGAACCTCTCATAATGGTGTGAAAGGAGCTCCACACAACAGCATCTGTACCACATAATTTTGTTTGTATAACTTAAGCTGCATTGTTGAGGGATACACAGATCGTAAATGAAAGAGAAACATAAGGAGATTCCCTTAAAGGTCGGGATAAGGCTCACATGTGTGGAGGGAGAAGGTAATGATCCAGAAGGATAACTGGGGCCTCTGTGGAAGTGTCTCACACACTGGCATGGGGTTCATTGGGCTGCTCATTTATGTTCTGCTCTGTGCATTTTGGGTATGTTATAGTTTATAGTCACAAAGAAGATGGCATGAAAAAGTGGTGACACAAAATAGATAAGTCTTTTAAGGAGTTTCCTACAAAGGGGACAGAGTGGGGGTTGTCAAAGGAGAATTGTTTTCTCCCTCCCTCTATCCTTCTGAAAGGAAATACTTCAGTATGTTGTAAAGGAGTGCAGTTAGCATGGTGGTACATCTTTTCTCAGCCACAGTCAGCATCCCAGGAGCAGCTGCTGAATGAGGAAAGTTGCATTTTACAGGGTTGGGGTTTTGCCAGGTGAGTAAGATAGTAGGAAGAGGTGGGACCAGGGAGTTCCTGGTCTGTGAATAAGACTGACTGTAGATCTGGGACTTGGACTCTGAGTTGGGTAAGAAGAAAATTGAGGACATGAGTTGGGTGTTGCATAGTGTGTTAGGGTCAGAGACTCACTGGAATGGGGAAACCAGAATAAGTGAGCTGGAAAGGGGGGATGTCGGGGCAGAGAGGGATGCTGAAATTGAGGCTGTGGAGGTGTGAAGTGACAAGTCAGCTGAAGTGGGAGTGGGCAGCTGAGGTGGGGTAAAGGAGATGTTTTTTGGAAGACAGATGCAGTCAGCCAGAATAAAAGGGTGGTGGTTGTGAGCAGAGTGGCAGTGAGCCCCAATGCTTCCAGTCTTCTCCTGGGACGAGACATGGTAATTATTATGAGATGCGGGTCACATGTACTGGGCACTCAGGTGCTGATCTACGCAGTTGTATTGACTATTTCATTTAATCCTGACCACTCTGAGGTAGGAGATATCTGTACTGTAAAGTGGGGAAACAGAGGCTCAGAAAGTTAAGTAAATTGCCTTGAGGTTACAGAGCTGTTAAGTGGAGAGGCCAGGATTTAACCCTGGCAGTCTAGAACCTGATTTGTGATTTGCAATACAGCTTCCTTAATTTCTGAGCCTTAATTCCCTTTTTGCCTATGACGACAGCATCAAGTCCTGCCCATCACAGAGTAAAGACCTGGCAAATGTTAGTTTTATTTGCCTTCCTCAGGTTTCCCCAACGTGGGAAAGTCCTCACTCATCAACGGGCTAGTGGGGCGGAAGGTTGTGAGTGTCTCCAGAACCCCGGGCCATACCCGATACTTCCAGACTTACTTTCTCACTCCCTCTGTGAAGCTTTGTGACTGCCCCGGCCTCATCTTCCCGTCTCTTCTGCCCAGGCAGTTGCAGGTATGAGGGCAGAGAGGAATGGAGAGGGAGAGACGGTAGGACACTGAAAAAGGTGCTGAGTGCTCATTTCCCTCAGGTCCTGGCGGGGATCTACCCCATTGCCCAGATCCAGGAGCCCTACACCGCTGTGGGCTATCTGGCTTCCCGAATCCCAGTGCAGGCCCTGCTCCACCTGCGCCACCCAGAGGCAGAGGACCCCTCAGCGGAGCACCCCTGGTGTGCCTGGGACATTTGTGAAGGTGAGTCCATGTGCCTGGCTTCTCCCCACCTGGTTTCTGCTACTCTCTTTACCTGCCAGCCTTCTGGCCTTGCCCTTTACTCTAACCTGCCTCCTTTCCTCTCCTCAGAGATTCTGCCATTGACGAAGCAGCTGTCCACTCACTCCTAGATTTTTGATGTAGGGCAAGCAAGATCTCTGGCCTGGAATGATTTGGGGAAAACTGGAAGGACGTGTTATGGGAGTGGGGATGTGATGACTGGTACCTAGTTAACAGCCTTTTCTTCCCATTATTTTTCCTCCCTCCAGCCTGGGCAGAGAAACGTGGTTATAAGACAGCCAAGGCGGCTCGGAATGATGTATACAGAGCAGCCAACAGCCTCCTACGGCTAGCAGTGGATGGCCGTCTTAGCCTGTGTTTTCATCCCCCGGGCTACAGTGAACAGAAAGGTCAGAGCCAAATATTCTTCCCCAGCCCCATGCTATAGTGTAGGCAAAAGGGTGTGGGCTTTGTGGACAGACAGAGCAAGGGTCACACCTGGATTTTGCACCTGTTGGCCAGCCCTGTGTCACATAACAGCTGAGATGGTTTTCTGATTTGCAAACTGAGGGTAGTAACTTCCTCCTAGTACGGTAGTTGTGAAGGTTGAAATTGATGTCTACAAAGCTTCTGTTCAGCATCCTGCACATGGGAGGTTGAGTGAATGAATGAATGCCAGCAGCTATAGATTATATTTATCACTAGTCTTTACCTCTTCCCTATCTTTTCTGGCTTAGTTGCCTGCTCAAAATTCTCCTCCATTCTTTTTCTTGTTTTGGTTCCCCAGGCACATGGGAGTCCCATCCAGAGACCACGGAGCTGGTGGTTTTGCAGGGCAGGGTGGGGCCAGCAGGTGACGAGGAGGAGGAGGAAGAGGAAGAGCTGAGCAGCTCCTGTGAGGAGGAGGGAGAGGAGGACCGGGATGCGGATGAGGAGGGAGAAGGGGATGAGGACACCCCAACCTCAGCTCCAGGGTCCAGCCTGGCTGCCCGAAACCCGTATGCCCTGCTGGGTGAGGACGAGTGCTGAGTTCCCTGCCTGGAGCCATCTTCCCACCCAATATCTTTGCTTTTGGACTGACATGGGGTTATCTCCCCTCTGCTGCCCCAAGTGTGAATAAAGATTGTCTGCTTTGTAGCCCCTTCCCCAGGTGAACTGAAGTGAGAGCGGCTGTTTCAGTCTGACAGCTGAGGGAGGCTTCTCTCCTCTTCTCCCTTCTTTTTCGTGCATTCTCTTTGCAAAGAAAAATTCTCTTAGGGGTTAATTGAGTGGGTTCTTAGGCCCTGAAACCTCACTCTGCCACTCTCCCACTCAGCACCTTAGGAATCCCATTACCTACCTGGGGAGGAGAGATCTAAATCCAACCCCTTTTGTGGAGTTTGAGCCATTCTTGCTGATTTGAGCAGCAGCCTTGTGTGCCCCTTGCTGCCAGACCTGGGTCATACCATGAGCTTCTGGGAGAAGGAGCAGTAAGAGAGATGTTCCAAGCTGATGTCTCCAGGTGAGGTTTTTACAGAATTCTTCAGATTCAACAGGTATTTATTGAGGGTCTGTCGTGGGTCTAGACTTGAGCTAAGCATATAAAGATGCGCCAGCAGGGCCTGCATGAATTTGCATCCTGGCCATGATCAAGACCCCATCCTCAGACACCCAAGTTTTTGGATTAAGAAGGGTGAATAATGTTTTTAAAATCCTGGGGGCTCATGCACTATAAAAGTCTAGGACTTCCTGTTGATATAAATTTTTAGTGAAGAAAATGCTTGTGAAAACATTGATTAAATGTGTACGAGTAGAGTCTTAATTACTGGCAAACAACTGGCGTGCACATTTGTGATTTGAGCAGAACAGCCCTTTAAGTACAGTGTTAAATTTCGTTATTTACCTGGCAGCTACAGGTATATGAGATACATGGGGTCGGGGGAGGTCACAGAACCAGCCTCCTGATTCCCATTTATTATGGTTTGGGGGTGGAGCAAAGATGACCCAGTGCAGGGTCTGAGCTAGAGATCAGCAGGTGGCCAGAGCCATTGTAGGGTTTCATCTCTGTATTTCAGCAGATATCAACTCTCTTGTGAGTCAGGGCACCTTGTTAAGCCTGCATCTAGACTCCTAGATTTAATTCTAGGAGAAAAAAGAGAATGGGCTTTGTTTTATCGACTGCCACAGTGTTGTCTGAGTTAGATGGTAGCAAAAAGCATAGTTTGGCAGGTTGACCATTGGGTGGAGGAGTGAGGAGAAGGAGTACCAGATTCCTTCTCTTCTCTCCAAAGCATCCCATTCGGGTTCTGAGTCACTGGGCAGTTTTTCTAATGCCAGCAGAGACCCTGGAGCAAAGTTAACCAAGGAGCAAAAGATATTATAGTTAGAAGAGGCTGAAGTGTTTGGGTCACACATTCCTTCAAGTTCATCCCTGCATTGGTTCCAGTGAGGACATAGTCCTGGAATCTTCACTTTAGTGCAAAGTTTAAATACTACTGGCCTGAGAATGTACTTGAAGGTTGCCCAAAATGTGCTGGAAAAGAGAAATCCCACTTGAGAGAAAAAATCCACCTGTCTCCCATCTGAGGCTCTTTAGCCTTGCCAGTAAGTCTTCTCCTGATGGACAAAAGGGGATCCCAGCTCAGCTTCGTTTGAGAATTCATGATTTTTAGAGATGCTCAGAGGACTTCTCCACTGCTGGAGGTGAGGACATTGGCTTCATTTCCTCAACAGGTGGAGAGAAGGGACAAAAAGTAGTATTCTGTTTGTGCCTCTGCCTCCTGTGATGCTTTTCTTCTCTTGTCTTTATCTTTTACTATCTCAAGTATTTCACCAGGGGCATTTGGGAATGTCTGGGGTGGGGGTGAAGAGCTGAGACCGGGAGCCAGATGCACAGCTGAGGAATGGGGAATTTTTATGCTGAAGACCTGACAGGAGGCAAATCTAGCCTTCACAAGGGACTATACTAAAAACTTCCCAGGCCCCTGTCAGTGACTTGCTCACTCCATAGGAAAGTAGCACCAGGAAAGGAACTATCTTAGAGGCAAACAGATCAAGGAGGGGATGCATAAATAGAGCCCCAATGCCAGTGTCTGAGGCTGAGATTGATACTGACTAAAATGCCGGCCACAGTGGCTCACACTTTTAATCCCAGCACTTTGGGAGGTGAAGGTGAGAGGATTGCCTGAGTCCAGGGATTTGAGACCAGCCAAGGCAACTTGGTAAGACCTCATCTCTATGATAAATAAAAAATTAGCCAGGCATGGTGGCATGTGCCTTTGGTTCCAGCTACTTGGAAGGCTGAGGTGGAAGGATCACCTGAGCCCAAAAGGTTGAGGCCGCGGTGACTGTGAGCGTGCCACTACACTCCAGCCTGGGAGATAGAGTGAGACTCCTACTCCAAGAAAAAGAAAGTAAAAAAAGGACAAATGAAAGCAGGGGTCCAGTCTCCTGTCCCTTTTGCCTGGATCATGTCTACTATGTAGATGCTTGACCATGGAGATCTGGGATTCTGGCAGTTCCCACCACTGGCAAGTCTCTGGAGAGAAACCAGAGCTTGTCTCATCCATGCTGGAACTTCATTTAGACATGAAGTTCCTTCCAAGCTTCCCTTTTTCCATACTGGATTCTAGTCCTGGTTCTGGAATAAGGTAGCTGTGTGTGTTGTAGGATAGTTCAATTACCGGGGACTTTGTTTCTTGATTTCTTAAAATCATTGATACAGTCAACAAAAATTGGTTAAAAACAATATGTGCCAATATGTTCTGGGCACCCCCTCCCCCCAAAATCAAATAAGACATAGATCCTACCCTTAAGGAATAGAACAGCCAGACACTAATAATAATAATATGATAAAATAACTATGGCACTATGTAAATTACATAATTCTTTATATGTATCTATTGAACTGTCATAACTAAATAAGGTAGATAGTACAATAATCATTCCAAAGGTTCATTCACCCACAGAACACTTAATTAGCAATTACTATCTGCCAGTCACTGCTAAGTGGTAAGTGAAATAGAAATGGTCCTTTGTGAAGCTCATAATTTATTGGAGAATGGAAACAAATAGACAATTATGAAAAAAGTGGGATAAATGCTGGGAGAAGGATGGTACAAGATTCCATGGGGTAGTGGTGGCTCCATATAGGAAGGGCCTTGGAATACTGATCAGGAAGGAGTGGGGACAGGGCTGGAAGCTGTGTCAGTATAGCAGGTTATATAAGAAAAAAAAAATCAGAATTGGTGTGTGAACACCCAATTAGGGCAGGCTTGGTGAGTCTTGGAAAGCTCCTAGAGGAACAGAGATCCAAAGTGAGGCCTAAAGACTGGGTAGGAGTTAACTAGACAGAAGGGAATGGCGTTCCAGGCAGGGGAGATAGCAAAGGACAAAGAACATGACAACTTTGGAAGATCAACTTGTTCAGCATGACTGGAGCAGAGGGTGCAAGAGAGAAGAGGGGAAAGGAAAATCTGGAGAGGCGAGTATTGCTGGGCCTTGTCAGCCATGCTGAAGATTTAGGCTTTATCCAGAGGAACATGGATGAAATTTAAGCCTAAGACTAAAAAGGGGAGAATTGTGCCTTAGGAAGATCACTATGATTGCAATGTGGGGACTGGTTTGGAAAGGCGAGATCAGACATTTTTGCAACCATCCCAGTGGGAGAAAATGGAAACCAGAATTAAGGTAGTGGAAGACGGAAAGAAGAGATGCTTTTATGGGATGTTTAGGAGATCGGATTGACAGGGCTTGGGATTGTTTTGCTGTGTAGGGGAAGGAAGAGGAAAGTCAAGAGTGTACATCACGTTTCTGACTTGGTGGCTGGGTGGATCATGAGGCCATTTCCTAAGACAGGGTTTAGCTTGGAGAAGGAGAGTTTGTGGCCGGAGACAGATTTGGGTATCGTGAACATATAGGTGGGGGAAGAAAAGGCTGAAGAAAAAAGAACATATTAAAAGGAAGAGCAGGGAAAGGAGGAAAGCCTAGCAAGTGTGGTGTGATGAAGCCGAGAAGGAAGTCAGTGCAGTGTGGAATGCTGCTGAGGCCTTGTGGTAGGAAGAATGAAGGGCATCTGTCAGTCATAAGAGTGGCCTTGGTCTTGGTGGGAGCAGTTCCATTGGAGAGGTGAAATCAGAGGCCCCGAATGTCAGAAGATTAAAGAATAATTTGGAGGAGAAAGGTGGGGGTGGGGGAGGTGAGAACCTAGTTTTCAAGATATTTGGCAATGATTGAGGTGAAAGAAAAACGGAGCCGGGCTCGGTGGCTCAGCCTGTAATCCCGCGCCTTGGGAGGCTGAGGTAAATGGATTGCCTGAGCCTGTGGGTTCAAGACCCGCCTGGGCAACTTGGTGAGACTTCATCTATACAATAAATCAAAAATTAGCTGGGCGTGGTAGCGCTGCGCCTGTAGTTCCAGCTACTTGGAAGGCTGAGGTGGAAGGATTGCCGAAGCCCAGCAGGTCGAGGCTGCAGTAGCCGGGAGCGGCCACTGCACTCCAGTCTGGGCGACTGAGTGAGACTCCAACTCAAAAGAAAGAAAGAAAGAAAGAAAAACGGAGGGAGCAAAGTATATGGAACGCGAGGGACTTTTTAAGTTTAGAGGGTTTGGAGCATTTGAACATGCTGTTAGGAAGAAGGATCAAGTGAAGGAAGAAAGGTTGAAGATTTAGGAAGGTGGGTATTAGTGATGGAACAAGCCTTGGGGAGAGGCGGGCGTGGTATTTAGAGTCCCCTTAGGCCAGAGCCTGGTGGCAACTGTCCTAATAGGAACAGCGCTGACATTCAGCTGGCTGGCCCTGGTACGGCTCAACTAGTTGTTAAAGCACTTCTGTACCAGTGTAAGTAGTATAAGAGTAACTGCAATAAGCAGTAAAAAATAATAATAATAATAAATTCGAATACGAACTCCTCAGTTCAAGCTAATTAAGAGATTGCTACCGCCATTGGTAAATGGGCTTCCCGCTGCACCCGAGAAGCTTTGCAGCGCCATCTGCCGGTGTAGCAGCATCACTGCAGGCTGAGAGGCTGCTTTGCTCCTTCGTTATGAAACACTCTGAAAATTGCCTGTTTAAATTATCTTCGAATTATGGAGTTGCTACTGCTTCTAAATAGTTTAGCTTCTTTTGGTTTTATTGTTAGTACATTGCCATTCTTGTGTCAGTAGCAAGTTTCAGTGTTTTAATATTTACAAATTCAAGAATTTTTAATAAAATAATATTAAAGCCAAACTCTAAGAGACAATGTTTGAATATGTTTCTTAATGTGCCTTTTGAAATATCATAAATGAGAACCTTTTGATTCCTCAGGAGGAAAAAGAAGAAATAATATTAATGAGCTGCAGCCTGGAATGTCTTCTGTTACTGTACAAAAATCAGAATAATAGGAGAATTATTTCCAACTTTTTGTTTTGAAAAATTTCTAACACAGAGAAGGACAATAAGCCGGGAATGGTGGCTCACGCCCGTAATCCCAGCACTTTGGCAGATGGAGGTGAGAGGATTGCCTGAACCCAGGGGTTTGAGACCAGCCTGGGCAACATGGTGAGACCTCGACTCTACAATAACTGCCCCCCCCACAAAAAAAAATTAGCCGGGTGTGGTTCCAGCTACTTGGAAGGCTGAGGTGGAAGGATTGCCTGAGCCCAGCAGGTGAAGGCTGCTGTGGTGGTGAGCGTGCCACTGCACTCCAGCCTGGGCGACAGAGTGAGACTCCAACTCAACTAAAAAAAAAAGAAGAAATAAAAAGGACAATAAACACCCAAATACTCAACATAAAGGCTTAACAAATCCTAACATTTTGCTATATTTGCTTAATAGACTATACCTATCTTATGTATTCACCTATTTTTCTGTCTGTCCATCTTTTTTGTTGCTGTCACCTTTTACTTATTTTTTAAAATTTTAATCTTTGTGTAGATTGACAACTTGTATATATTTATGGGCTACAAAGTCATGTCATGATTTATGAATACAATATGGAACAATTTAATGAAGCTATTAACATATTTATTGCCCCAGGCGCAGTGGCCCAAGCCTGTACTCCCAGCACTTAGGGAGGCGGAGGCGAGAGGGTTGCCTTAGTCCAAGGTTTGGGACCAACCTGGGCAACTTCGCGAGACCTTGTTCAGGTAAATTAAAAAATTAGCCTGGTGTGGTGGTGCATGCCTGTAGTTCCAGCTCCTTGGAAGACTGAGGCAGAAGGATTGCCTGAGCCCAGCAGGTTGAGGATACAGTGGCCGTGAGCATGCCACTGCACTCCAGCCTGGGTGACAGAGACTTTGACTTAATTCTGGTTTCCATTTTCTCCCACTGGGATGGTTGCAAAAATGTCTGATCTCGCCTTTCCAAACCAGTCCCCACATTGCAATCATA
>CAUYQG010193116.1:0-16228 GCA_963574415.1 Tarsius wallacei
AAAAAAAAAAATCTGTTGGGCTCAGTGTCTCAGCCTGTAACCCCGCGCCTTTGGGAGGCTGAGGTGAGTGAATTGCCTGAGCCCGCGGGTTCGAGACCCGCCTGGGCAAGCAAGACCTCATCTCTACAATAAATCAAAAAAAAATTAGCTGGGCGTGGTAGCGCGCGCCTGTAGTTCCAGCTACTTGGAAGGCTGAGGCGGAAGGATCGCTGGAGCCCAGCAGGTCGAGGCTGTGGTGGCGGGGAGCGGCCACTGCACTCCAGCCTGGGTGACAGAGTGAGACTTCAACTCAAAAAAAAAAAAAAAAGTTCCACTCCCCTACATTTCCACCCTGGAAATTAAGGTTTCAACATGAATATTGGCAGGAACACACAAACCCCAGCAGGATCTAAAGGTAGAATTGAATACAGAATAGGCTGGAAATATTTTTAAAAATAAGAAGAAGAATGAGAGGCAAGAAATAAGACTAAAAATGGCTTATTCACAATTTCCCTTTGACTGACATAAAGGTATTCACTACAATAATATGATTTAAGCTGTACTCTTGAGCAATCCCAATCTTCCTGCTGTCATTTGCTGATGTAAAATTCTTTAGTTCTCATTCATGTCAATTCATCTCAATTACTTCTCATACCAGGCACCTTGAGTTGAAGAGATACAGGAAACAGGCACTTGCTTTGTGGGGTTTTAAGGAACATCAGTGAAGTGCTGTCAATAGTTTGCCTCTCCAGCAGTTAGAAGGCTTCCTGCTTCCAGGAGGCTCCAATGACATGAAATTAAAATGTAGGTTTTGAAGAGGAAGTGAATGGGCTGAAAGAATGCTTCTCCCTGTGCCTACTTAGAAAAAAAAAAGATGATCTTTCTGCAATAATAATTATTGCTGCAGTTAGCATTTGCTAAACCCAAGTATATGTCAGACACTGTGAAAAACTTTTCAGGTGTTATCTCATTTAATCTTTGTAGCACTCCTGTGAAGCAGCCACAGTAAAATTAAAACTTGTTGGCAATGGGGAACTATGACACAGAAAATGAAGAAAATAAAACAAGTTTTATCTCTAAGGCAATATAACCAGTTGATTTGAGAAAAGGGTTACATGTATATTATGATGAAGCAAGAGTACCCCATTTTTCACTGAACAATTAAAAGATCATTAACAAAACTATCTCAAGGAGTATGGTTAGGAGACCACAAGGAAGAAATGCTTCATAGTAGTTTATTATTCTCTGTATTATTCACAGTTCTCCAATGAAACAGAACCAACAGAAGAGATGATAGATGGATGAGTAGATAGATAGCTATAGAAAGATAGACAGATGATGATGACAGATAGATGATAGAGGAAGGAAGGAAGGAAGGAAGGAAGGAAGGAAGGAAGGAAGGAAGGAAGGGAGTCTCACTCCTTTGCCCAGGCTGGAGTGCAGTGGCACACTCATGGTCACCTTAACATTGACTTGTTAGGCTCCAGCGATCCTTCCACCTCAGCCTTCCAAACATCCAGAACTACAGGTGCGTACTATCACGCCCAGTAATTTTTTATTATTTATTGTAGAGAAGAGATCTCACTAAGTCGACCAGGCTGGTCTCGAGCCCACAGGCTCAGTCAATCCACTCGCCCCGGTCTTCCAAAGTGCTGGGATTAAAGGCTGAGCCACGGAGCCCAGCCAAAGATACGATTTTTTTATCCAGTCAGCTGGTGAGGTAGGCATTGCAGTTTCTGGAGATTCACTGTCGCCTGGGATCCGCTCAGTGGCTGGGAAGTGATGACATCCAGGTGGGAACATGAAACTCCCAAGAGTTCAGGGTTGCCAGCAGTCTGGATCCCCCTGAGAGTGTTGCAGCTCCCTTAGCTCTGTGTACCAGCATGCCAGGCCCTGAGAGGTGTTGGCTGGACAGGCTAGCAAGCCAGGCCCCTAGAAGTGCTGGCTCAATTGGGCTGGCAAGCCAAGACCTGAGAAGTGTTAGCTCGATGGGCCGGCAAGCCAAGCCACGAGAATTGTTACAGCTCTGTCTGCTCTGTCCTCGGTTTCACTTTGTAGAGGATTTCACTTTCAGTTCCACTCCATCAGCAGCTCTGTCGTCAGTTTCAGCTACTATCAGCCCCAGTCCCATCATCAGTTTCAGTTCAGATCTGCAGCAGCTCCATCCACTCATGGTATGGTCGGCTCTACAAGTCATGTGCAGCTCTTCAAGGCATGTGCAACTCTTCAAATCCAGCAGTCTTCAAGTGTGGTGATCTTCAGATCGGACAATCTTCAGCAACTCTTGGGTTCGGATTCTTGTCTTGCACACAAGAATAATGAGGGACCCTGACAGCTGGAGGATGAGAAAGCAGGAATTTATTAAGAAGACAGAAAAACTCCCATAGCGGAAGGGGATCCGAAAGAGAGTTGCCGGTCTGTGGCCAAACTGTGTTCATATATAGTGTAGGATAGAGCTGATTGACTAGCATTAGCTGTGAACTGATTGGTTGACACTAGTTGAACGGATTGGTGTGGTGCGTTTTTGAATTCCAGAAGTTGAGCATATTTTCTCTAGTTAAAGGGGTCTGCAGGAATCTTATTGTGGGACCGACCCTGAATGCCTGCCTATTTGTTTTCTGTCTCCTTTCTCAGATAGATTATATTATATTATTACAACTGACTCACATTATCAAGGAGGTTGAGATGTCCCACTGTCTTCTACTCAAGCCAGTGGTATAATTCATTCTGAGTACACACTGGGAGCTCTGAAGTTCAAGGGCACGAGAAGATAGATGTCCCAGCACAAGAAGAGGGAATTCACCTTTCTTTGACTTTTATGTCCTATTGGACCCTCAACAGATTAAATGTTGCCTACTCTGGAATGTCTGTAAAACTTACATGGCTATATAACCTGTAGTAACCTGTAAAGGCTTGTTTAACCTAAGTAACTCCATTCTCTTAAAATCTTTCATTTTGCTTGCCTGCCTGCTGCCCAAATGCAGCTCCCCCCACCACACAACCAGACCGTGAGTAGCCAAACCGCATGTAACCAGAATTGCACTTAGTCCCTGAGCTGTAACTTTTTCTTGGAAATCCCCTACCCCTCACATTCTGTTAAGCAAACAGCAAGCTGGCCAACAGTCAAACCAAGCAAACAGGTAGCCGCAAATTGTTCCATTCCCAACCCTGACCCCTCCCTGGAATGTAAACTGTAATTGAAAAGCTATGGGTTTTGCCTATAAAAGCTCCCTACTTGCTATGCCCAGGGCTGAGAGATTTCAGAGGCATTATCCCTCTCTTGGCCACTGGCTATTAAAGGACTCAAAATCAGATTCTCCGTGTGCTGGTGACTTCTTTCTTGCCCTCCGGCTATAACAACTCATATTGGCAAAGGCAGATATTCTTCACTCAGTCTACTGATTCAAATGCTAGTCTCTTCCAGAAACCTCATCACAGGCTAATTGAGAAATAATGTTTTCCCAGTTATCTCAGTTTCCCTTAGACCAGTCAGGCTGGTTCATAAAATTAGCCATCATATTCTTGAAAAGACATTGAGGTGGTTGTTCTTAAACCTGTCATCAAATGTCAAACTGTTATGTCAGTCCCAGTGAAACGATTTGTTAAGAATTAGAATGGTTTTCTCATCCCACCAATGGCGCGTTTTCCTTCTTTACATCCTTTTACTCATAAGAGATCTTTCTTCTCTATTATTAAGATAATGTTAGTTTCTAAAGTTTAGTTCATTTAGATTTTCTTGTGTCTTTAATTCTTTTGGGTGTTTCAAAAGCATATGATTATATAGCTCATCCAATTTGTTTTAGTTGTTAACAGTATTGATAACAATATTGTATCAAAATGTTCTTCATCTAAGCCATAAACGATCCTCCTAATATATTATTTTAAGATACAGTCAATATGTATATTGTGTAATGTTAACTAAATTTCCTTCTCTGAATGGTGTATCATCTTTACCATGTTTCAAAATATCTTTTGGTATTTAGGAAGATTTCTATTCTTGATCTAGTGGAAGTCCATGTATTTAAACTTTTTATACAGTTCTTAATCTCCAGTTTCCTTACTTAATCTTTTACTATCTATTTTAAGTTGCATCCCTTGATTTTTACTTGTTAATGATAAAACAGTCAATGATCTTATTCTACTCTCCTCTTCATTCTCCTTTTTCCTTCCATATTTGGCTTGTATTCATTCTACTCTTTCAGAACATGTAGTTTTTTATGTGAGGTTCTCCCCCCCCATTTCACCATTCTTGGCTTAGTCATAATGCTACAACTTAATATATTAAATGTATACCATCAATTTTCTGACTGAAGTTTCTCCAATTGTCTCTTTGTAGGAGGAAACTCATATATACTTGAACCTTCAGGAAGGGCTAATATCTTTAGGATTTTCTGATTTGTTACATATTTGAAAGTTTTTTTTATACCTTTGATATTTTAAGGACAGCTTGGCTGGAAATTGCATTCTGGGTTCATGCTGTCTTTTAAAAGGCTGCTCTACTGTCCCCTTGCTTTACCTACAGTTCTTGGAAAAACACTGGAGCCTAATTTTCTTACTTTTATAGGTAGTTTGATCATTTTGCCTAAAGGACCTATATTTTGTTGTGTTGCTGCTGTTTGTTTGCTTGCGTCCTTAAAGACAGTTTTACTAAGAAAACTTCAAATTATTGTCAGAAAAAAATTTGAGATTAACTCCTAGTAAGAATTTTAAAGGTATTTTGTTCTTATTTCTAAAACAGTTTTTCATAAAAATTTTTATTTTGAAGATGTAGGGTACAATTTGGGAATAGGTATTCAAATGTCTATTAAACAGGTACCCTTGTTGATGAGGTGTGCCCCCGTCACCTGGCAGTTTCCCACTACTGCCAATGCCGTCCCCACCCTCCTCTGGCAGTTTCCCAATATTGCCAATCCCTTTCTTATAGAATTACAATAGTCGTTCAAGGTCCACTTATGAGTGAGAACATGTGATACTCAGTTCTTTATTTCTGTGATAGATCACTCAATTTTATAGACTATAAGTCCATCCAAGTTGCTGCGAGGTTCATAATTTTGTCCTTCTTTATGGTTGCATAATATTCCATCATGTATATATACCACATTTTTTAAAATCCAGTCCTCTTGAAATGGGCAGCATGGTTGGTTCATGTTTTTGCTATTGTGAATAATGCTCCAATAAACATGCATGTGCAGGTATTCTTTTTCACAGAGTGATTTGTATTCCTCTGGGTATATTCCCAGTAGGAGGATTGTGAGGTCATATGGGAGACCAATTTTTAGATCTTTTAGGAATCGCCACATTGTTTTCCATAGAAGCTGTACTAATTTACACTCCCACCAACATTGCAGAAGTGTTCCTTTTTCGCTGCATCCTCTCATTGTCTAAAGCAGTTTTATTGGATTATAGTGTTCAATATTAGTTCTTTTTTTTTTAATTGCTTGCTTGGTTTTCTTCTTCACAGACTTCAGTTTCACGGATATTGGAACTACATATCCTGGCTTCCATTTAAACCACTTTTTCTCTCATCCTTTTTGCTCCTTTACCTAATTTTCATTCTCCTGGCTTTTTCTAACTTTATTAAATGTGTCTTATTACATTTTCCATGTAATCTATTTTTGAGTCTTGTATTTCTGAAATAGTTTGCTTTCTTTTGTTTATCACTTAAATGATTCCCTGTAGCCACACTGAGTCCTCCTCCTCTCCCTGAAACAAAGAAAAATATAACAGAAGGGTAGTCAGAAGAGAGATAACAGACTTAATAAATTACATATTAAAATATTTTGCTTTCACAAAACTAATCCAAAATATGACAATATAAGCACATTACTAAAATCTCTACATGGATGTGAAACAGATCATAAATAAGAAGGGCCCTGAAGCTTAGGATTTGCTAGCATCACAATGACTCCACCTTTGGTGACAACTAAATGTCAGCCATATACAAAGTGCTTTGCATACATTATCTCATCTAATAGTTTCATTTAGTGCTGAGACAAATATTTAGAATAAATAGTACTATAATTTCTACTTTATGATGAGAAAAATGAGGGTACACATGTCAAATCTCAAATGGAAAATTTAGGATTCAAATGTAATATTGTCTGTGTGTGTTTTTAGCCACTTGATGCCTCATTCAGTCTTTCCAAACATCACCTCTAACTTCCTCCCCCTCTCCATCAATGTCTTTTTTTAAGCCTTCTTGACACATGTTATGATCTGTCTCTTTGAAGTCTTTGATCCTGGTTCAATTTCCTGCTTATTCACCTACTGCAATTTCTTGGAAAAGAAAACACATAAAACTTTTTTACTTAACAGCCCTCATAAACATCTTAAATATTGCCAGCATATCCATACCAGAAATGTAAGAAATTATGAAAATAGCATTGAAAATGGTCAACTCTTCATCATCCTTCATCTCCCCTTAACTTGAACCTCCTTTCTTACTGACTACCCTCTATCTATGGATATAGAGGATAAATAAGGTAGGGAGAATCAAGGATAACAGTCAAATTGTTATCTTGAAATATTGGGTAACTGTGGTATCATTTTCTGAGAGGTGGAAAGTTGAAGAAGGTGGCTAATTGTGGTATGGAAATCTTTTAATGCCAGCAGCCTTCTTTTTAAAATGGGAACATTAAAAAGGAACTAAAAGTTAAGGCAGGTATCTCCCCAAAATGAACAGTTACAGCAAGATTTGATCTCATGCGATAAAATTCGATAAAATACAAGAATTAGGTGCTGAATTTAGCTGCCTTCAATAATTCCAACAACTTAAAATTTTCTTTACCTGGAAGCATATGGCAAAATCATTTTAATAATATGACTTTAAGCAATATATTTATTTGTATATACATTTACTTGATTGTACTTTGTTTTGGGTTTTTTTGTTTGTCTCCCTTCCAAACGAGGACATAAGCTCCATAGGGAAATGAATTATAACTTTTTTATTCACAGATGGGTTCACAGTACCAAGTGTAATGTATTTGCACATATTAGACAACAAATTTATGGTTATATGGGAAAATAAAATGAATTCATCTATCAAATGTTACGATAAATATATAATATTTTGATAAATACTTATCAATAATAAATTGAGCTCTAGATCTTTTAAATGCTAATTATCAGTAAGCTTTTTCATTACTGAAATCGACACTTCAGTTTAATAAGTCCCTTCTAGACAACATTATTATTATTCTCTATGGCTTTCTTTGCATATATACAAATATGCCTGGGCTTCATCCAAATGCACAGTAAGACTGATGAATTGCTTGAAGGCTACAGTAATTTTAAAACTTCTGCTTCATTCACATGGCTTCAAATTTCATCTCTCCAAAAGCATGATGAGGCAACATGACTGTAGATATGGAGAACAAAATAACAGCTAATGATGAGAACATCAATGGTGGCAGCATCTTTTGCTCATTTATGTTGAACCAATTCTAGTGCACTTGAGGATTTTGCTCTAGATATTAGCATCTGCAGCAACATTGCTATGTTTCCATGTGTAGCACTTATTCAGGGAAAATCCAGCCCTTTTAGTAAATTAGTGCCACAACTTTCAAATTCTTCCAAATAATGTATGAACTGTTGTCAGCTTCCCTATTCCTCTTTTCCAGAACTTCTAAAAATACCTCAAATATGTTGGAAAGCATATACACAAAACAAAACAACACTAAACTCAAGTTTAGTTATATTTTGAAATTATAGAAAATCATATAGGAATAATTCTATCTGATAGGCTGAATAACGGCCCCCCTGTTCTAATCGTAATTCTAATCATAGGACCTGTGAATATGTTACCTTATATGGTAAAAGGAACTTTGCTAGTGTGATTGAGTTAAAGATCTTGAGATGGAAATATTATCTTAGATTATCTTGCTGGGTGCAAACACGGGGTCCTTATAAGAGAGAGCAAGAAGGTCAAGGAAGGGAGAAAGTGATGTGGCAACAGAAGCAGAGACTAGAGTCTTATGACCACAAGCCAAGAAATGCCAGCAGTCTATTGTATCTAGGACAGGCAAGGCAAGGATTTCAATACTTCTCTGAGCCTCTGGAAATAATAAATTCTGCTAATACTTCATGAGATTCATATCAAACTTCTGACTTCCAAAATTGTGTAGGAATGAATTAGTTTTATAACAAACCACTAAATGTAGGGTAATTTTTTTTAAGCAGCAATAGAAAATTAATGCACTTCTGACATAAATTGAAGACATTTTATGAAAGCTATTAATTCCTTTCTTATCCTTGATGCCAGACTGACTTCACTCTTCTTCACAAGCATACATCTTGATATTTGTATACCACTTATTTCTATTTCACAATAATCTGTGAGCCATGCAGTTTGATAATCTGTGAGCCATGCCATTATTGGTTTATTCAACCAATAACTCTTCAACAGTGAAAAGTTTTTTCATAACATAAAAGCTCCACAATGTTAAAAGTTTCTTAGGAGTATCTCAAGTTTTCTCTATCTTTGCTTCTTCTTTCAATCCATAATCTGTAATAATAAGAAGGTATTGTTCAGCCTTGACTGATACTCTTTTTCTAAAAGTGTCTTCCACATATATCTATGATCACTCAGTCTGCCTTTAATTTCCTACAGTATTTAATTTATTTTTCTTGCAGTTTTTATATTTCCCACAACTACATTATACACATACTTGAGATGGTAGTTAGAAATTCACTTCAACAAGTACATGATGGTTAATTCTAAGAGGGAAGTGCATACAGCTTGCCAGATCATAACTTTAAAACACTAAAGCTCCTAAACCGAAGTTTTTCAGTAAATAATTAGATATACTACAGTTACATTGCTGTAGTAAAAAATTACCACAATAAAAATGCATTATCTTACAGGTTCAGGGATTAGAAGCCCAAAATGGGTTTCACTGGGCTAAAATCAAAGTGTTAGTAAGTTTGCAATACTTCTAGAGGATTTAAGGGAAAATATTTTTCAGATTCTATCTAGAGGGTGTCTGCCTTCCTTAGCTTGTGACCTCTTCCTCCATCTTCAAAGGCAGTATCTTAGTAACTTCAAATGTCTCTCTGACTCTCCCTTCCCTCTGTCTGCTTCTTCTGCTTAAAAGTTCTACATGATTATACTGGACCAAAAGTGGTAATCCAGGATAATCCAGTCATTTCAAGGTTAGCTAATTAACAAACTTAGTTCCATCAATATCCTCAATTTCCCTTTGCAGTATATGCTAGCATATTCAGTTTCCGGATGTTAGACCATGGACATATTTAGGGATTCATAATTCTGCCTACCAAGACTGGTAAGAGTATTTGCTAGTATTTTAGACACACCCTGACACTGTCCAGATGTGAGAACTTTAAGAGTTATCATCTATCTCTGCCTTTGTTTCTCTTGGGAAATTGAAGATCTGAACTAACAACTTCTAAGCTCCTATTCCAGTTGAAACACTGCAAGAACTATTTGTATTTAAAACATGTCAAAAATATAAAGTAAATTCCAGGCTTCGAGTGAGATCTGTTTGGGGAAAATATCAGATTACAAAAAATTCTGAAGTACCCTTTTACAAATGATGTTTACCTTATAACTAGAAGTCTAGAAAATTTTTTCTGAATAGGGGGCTCTGTGAAAACCTGAAAAAAAAATCCATTAGTACTGATAGCCAATATATTTTAAGCTACAGCAACAATGTTTTCTTGTTAATTAGTCAACAATGAAAACATAATGGAATCCTTCACAAATTGCAGCCATTGAACATTTGTCAGTACATAAATTATGTTACACGTGGCAGGGGGTTCAAAGCACCGCACAGAGTATTTTCAGAATTACTTCTTGAAAGCATACAGTAAAATTCTATAGCAAGCAAATCCTCTCTCACTTTTTAACAACAAGTAACCCCTTTTATATAAGAGGCAGCGCCTCTCCCACGGTGGTGTTGTCAGGATTTTGCTTCCTGTTTTTGGATGAAGAAACAAGCTCAAAAATATTATGAGATTTGTCTAAGTGACCTAGTTAGGAAGCAATAGAGTGAGGAATGAAGTTACATCTTCTATCTTTAAAGCAAACACTGTTTTTCCATACCAACATTCTGTACGTGCTTATATCTTCTGTTAAGAAATGGAGAGAAAACAATTAAAAGAACAGGATTCCACCAATCATTGCATTGATAATAAAGCATCACTTTTTATATGACTTCTGACTCAGTTTCAAGCCGTATCCACTGATGTCTATCATGTACACAATTTGTACAAAAGGTGTAGAAAGAACTGATGAGAATGCATTTACTCAAAAGATTCTTATAGATTGAGAGATTCTTGGATTCCAAGTCCTCAGTTGAATTTGTGCTTTTGGAACTCAATTTATTAATTTACTAGACCGATATATAAAGTTGTAGAAAAAAATACTAAACAAGTTTATAATGCATGGAAAGGTAAAAATGATATCAGATTTTAACACCATCAACTTCTTTCTTTATTAACAAATTTGACCAGAAAAAAAAACTATAGAATAACTTGTTAAGGGGGTATTTTATTCCTTATATTTATTTTATTGTAAATTGATATATAAAAATTGCTAGCCACATTATGTTACATGTTAGTTGTTTATATATTATGTTAATATTAACAGTTCACTAATTAATAATAATTAATTAATAATATATTAAGTATATATATTAAGTGTGCGTACTTGTGCTTTTTCACCCACCTGCCATAGACTACCTTACCCTCTTCCATGAATCCCAGGACAACCATAAGCTATGAGGACAGAAAAAAATATATAGCTGTGCAAATTTATTATGCATCTTAGATTCACAGTGAAGGCAGTAGTTTGCCAAATATGTAAGTTAAAATTTATTGCCTAAAGAAGTTGTCTCTCATTATTTTTCTTGCTCCTTGCAAGATCTAGTGTGAGGTTTGACACCAAAAGTCAAAGCCATAGAAGATTAGTTAAAGGACTGAATCTAAGTGAAAAGGCCATCAAGAATAATTTTGGAGTAAAACAACTGAGTCAATAAAATTATGCCAATGAGAGCTTCCAAAGCTAAAATCATTCACCAGCATACAGATTGTGTGACAAACCGCTTTACATAAAAAACCATTTGCAATTCATTACAAAAATGTGTTTCCCAGGAAGACAATGGATCTACATCTCTTACAAAAACCTACAGCATGGGTTATAATTTGCATGTGGAAACTGGTAACACTGTCTTATAGGCTTTCAAAGTTAAAATAGCATCATCATCAATGTCTGGTATGTTTCATCACTGATTTACTTGTCAAAGATAATATTTGTATAAGAGACACAGATAATAGATTCTACTGTTAAAATATTAGATAATACAGTTATTTACCATCTATGAAGCCACTTCTGTTGAATGACACTGAAAAAGACATCTTGCAGAAAATCACCAATGATGGCTAGCATCTCCCCCGTGAACCAATCACCTTTTACTTTATTGTTGCCAAAAATAGCACAAAAGTCAGAGGAAGAACTAATAAATACAACATTTATTTTTAATAGAGTTCCTGTTATAGTGCAAATATAAGTTTAGTAGTTTAAGAAATAAATGAAACAAAAATATTTCAAATTAAACCACCACTAACATGCATTCATTCAACAAATATTCATGAATAATTACTACATACCAAAGCCTGATTAGGTACTGGGAAAGTAGTGATGAATAAGATAGCTTTGTTCCCTGCCCTCAGCACATGGAGACATGAACATAGAACAAGAAATTGCCAGACACCCTTTATTTTACATCATCTTTGTTTGCAGTATATTGGTTGGTCAAGTATCTCCCCAATTTGATGATTCCTAGTTGACTCCCACTGCTTCACACACCTTGATATAGTTTGGATTGTTGCCCCTCCAATTTTCATGTTGAAATGTGGTTACCAGTATTTGGGGTGGAGCCTAATGGGAGGTGCTTGAATCATCAGGGACTGATCTCTCATGAATGGCTTGGTGCTGTTCTTGCAGTAACGAGTGAGTTTTCACTCTATTCGTTTAAGCAAGAGTTGTTTTTTTTAAAGCTCCTGGCACCCCCTTTCTCTCTCTTGCTTCCACTCTTGCAATGAGACACACCTGTTCCCCCTTCTCTTTCTGTCATAATTGTAAGCTTCCTGAAGCCTCTTCAGAAGCAGATGGCAGTGCCATGCAGAATTGTGAGTCAAATAAACCTCTTATCTCTATAGATACCCAGCTTCAGGTATTCCTTTATAGCAACACAAAATGGACTAATATATACCTCAACCAGAAGGAGACTCACTGACCCATGCATGTGGACAACCTGTGCTTCTCGAGTATGCAAGCACTAACCTTGCACTAGGGATTAAACAATTCCTCAGTTCTAAAGCTAAACTGCCTGGTTAGTTAGCTAGTATGTCTGGGGAGCCTAAATTTGTCTGGGGAGAGTCAAATTTAGGTTCTCACTTATTATTTTCATTATTTTTGCATGAAAATAACATTTATGAACCTTTTCAGACTAAGAAAGTAATATCTGTAAGAAAAAATTAAATGTGCAAACACAAATAAGGAAATTATTTTCCTATAATCCTACCACCAGGAATAATCATTGTTTTATAACATTTTAATTGTTATATAGCATTATTATATAAATCAATCCAGTTTTTATACACTTTTTTATAGAGAGTAGTAGCAATTTTCCCACTTGGGAAAAAAGCTGAAAAGAGCCCCATGCTCCTTTACCAACAGCAATAGAAGCAGAAAAACAGTAAGTTTATGGTTTTCTTTGAACCCATCAGAGTTCTGAGATCAATGGGTAATCAACTGGCCTGAAATCTAAGAGACAGTTGCCTGAGAAAGTAACAAGGAGAAAGTATTTGCTGACCTTGGGCAGAATCTGCTAAACAGGAAACATTCAGGTAGAATCATGTGGCATTAGTGGAGGCCACGTCACGTCTGGTGAGAGAGTTGCAGCCATTAAGACTACAAATATAAGATGGGCTCGGTGGCTCAGCCTGTAATCCCACGCTTTGGGAGGCTGAGGTGAGTGGATTGCCTGAGCCCGCGGGTTCGAGACCCGCCTGGGCAACTTGCCGAGGCCTCATCTCTACAATAAATCAAAAAATTAGCTGGGCGTGGTAGCGTGCGCCTGTAGTTCCTGTTACTTGGAAGGCTGAGGCAGAAGGATCTCCGAAGCCCAGCAGGTCGAGGCTGCAGTGGCCGGGAGCAGCCACTGCACTCCAGTCTGGGTGACAGAGTGAGACTCCAACTCAAAAAAAAAAAAAAAAAAAAAAAAGACTACAAATATATTGAGTTTTCAACTTCCTTCATAATTCTCTAGGGGTCCTACAAAAATGTTTGCTGAGAGACCTGGAAAAATTTTCCTTGTGGTGCAAGCCTAGGGTAGAGAAACAGCAGCTGCTGCAAAAAGTCCTGAAACCCACTTACACACTACTTGTCTACTGTAAGGAACAAATATTGGGGGTGGAAGGAGGGCACCACAATCACCTTTGGGGCACTAGTTAAAACCCATTAATACTGAGGAAATAATCAGAATAAATTTACCCCTAGGGAGAGAGCAGGAATGCCATGATGGGCCCAGAATTACTGCAAGGGGAGGAAGCAATGAGAAAGTTGTGCCCAGGGGGTACAGAGCTTGCCTGAGACTGAAACTTAATTAGATTTAAGAGAACACCCTCTTCCCCCAACCTACAACACCAAAATAACAAGTATAGAGTAACAAGCAACAGTGAAATACCAGTATGGTATTTCCAAGAGCACAGAAACAGAACCAATAAGAAGCACAGCACAAAGGGAAGACATGAAGGGGAATGTGGAAGAGCACTGAGTAAAGCCATCAAGCAAACCAGTCTGCACACTAAACACAAGGTATCATAACTGGATTTGAAGACTGTGGGTTCTCCAGCAAGGAGGATGGGGAGAGATCTTCTAGGACAGGGCCAACCCACCTGTCACCTGCCCAATTTCCTCATGGACCTTTTAGGAATACAAGAATATGGTCTTTCAGACATTAAGACAGTATATTAAACAAATAAGGTGATAAAAAAATTTTGTTAACAGCTTCTTAAATAGCTTGCCATTGGGACCTATTGTCACAGGTCCACAAATGTTAAGGGTGTGCCTGTGGAATTACCTAGTGTCATATAGCATTCCATACATAGAGAGAGAAGGTATCCCGGCTTCTAATCTCTTGGCTCTCATTTTTGTGTGTGAGTGCTTTTTTTTCCCACATCATTCATTCTCCCACAATTCATTGCATCTGTTTTCATTTGTGTTAATGCTGTTTTACTGTGATATGAACACTTAACAAGACATCTACCTCTTAACAAATTTGTAAATGTGCATTATTGTTGATTATAGGTACAGAGTTGTACAAATCTCTAGAACTTATTAATCTTGCTTAACTGAAATTCAATGCCCAATGATTAGGAATTTCTTATTTCTTTCTCCCCAAGTCCCTAACAACCACTATTCTACTCTTTGATTCTAGAATATGACTATTTTAGATATCCTGCATAGTGGAATCATGCAGCATTTGTCTTTCTGTGACTGTCTTATTTCATACAGTATAATATTTTCAAGCTTCATCTGTGTTATTGCATATTGCAAAAATCTCCATTTTTAAGAAGACTAGTATTCCATTGCATGTGTATTCCATATTTTCTTCATCTATGTATCTGTCAGATGCTTCCACATCTTGTCTATTGCAAATAGTATTGCAATCAACATGGAAGTGCTAATATCTCGTTGGTATCCTAATTTCAATTCTTTTGAATAAATGTCCAGAAGAGGGATTACTGGATCATATGATAGTTCTATTTTTAAATCTTTGAGGGACCTCCATACCATACTACTTATCCTGATAGCTGCACCATTTTGCATTCCTACCAAGAGTGTGCAAGGATTCTAATTTCTCCACATTCTCACCAACCTTCTCTTTCTTTCTTTTTTTTAATAAGAACTATCTTGACAGGTGTGAAGTGGTATTGCATTGTGGTTTTGATTTTAATTTCCCTGATGACAAAAGACATTGAGCATTTTTCATACAAGTATTAGCCAGTTGCATGTTTTCTTTAGAGAAATGTCTATTCTGATCATTTGCACACTTTTTAATTGAGTTACCCAGTTTTTTGCTATTGAATTATGGGAGTTCTTTACATATTTGGCAGACTAGTCCCTTATCAGATGCATCATTTGCAAATACTTCCCCCATTCTATAGGTTGCAGTTTTACTCTATTGTTTCCTTTACTGTGTAGAAACTTTTTAATTCAATATAATCCCACTTGTTTGTTTTGATGTTGTTGTTGATGGTGGTGGTGGTGCCCATGCTTTTAGTGTCAAATCCATGAACTTATTGCTGAAACCAATGTCATGAAGATTTTCTCACTTTCTTCTAGAAACTTTGAAATTTCATGTCTAACATTTACATCTTTAATTTTGAGTTGATTTTTGTGCATGGTATATTATAAGCAGAATGCACAGTTTTCTTTCAAATGATTTTTTCAAAGAAAGACTTTTTTAAAAAAAATCAACAAAACCTTTACAAAGAAAACTACAAAACACTGCTTAAAGAAATCAAAGATGACAAAATATTCCATGCTCATGGATTGGAAGAGTCAACATTGTTAAGATGTCCATTCTACCTAAGGCAATCTACAGATTTAATGCAATACCCATCAAATTACCAGCAGCATTCTTCTCAGACGTAGAAAAAAACAATACAGGATTTCATACAGAAACATAAATGACCAAAAATAGCCAAAACAATCCTCGCCAAAAAAAAAAAAAAAAAAGTGGGGGTAATCACATTCCCAGACTTCAAACTATATTATAAAGCTACAATAACCAAAACAACCAGGTATTGATACAAGAATAGGCATATAGAATTGAGATTCCAGAAGCCAAACCTCAATTTCTCAACCAACTCATCTTCAACAAAGCCATTTTTTTTCATATAACACATCTGTGAAATAGTATACTAAAAGCTAACAAAGAGAAAGAAAATAAGCCGGGCTCGGTCGCTCAGCCTGTAATCCCGCGCCTTGGGAGGCTGAGGTGAGTGGATTGCCTGAGTCCGTGAGTTGGAGACCCGCCCGGGCAACTTGGCGAAACCTCGTCTCTACAATAAAGCAAAAACTAGCCGGGCGTGGTAGCGCGCACCTGTAGTTCCAGCTACTTGAAGGGCTGAGGCGGAAGGATCGCCGGAGCCCAGCGGGTCAGGCTGCGGTGGCCGGGAGTGGCCCCTGCACTCCAGTCTGGGCGACAGAGTGAGACTCCAA
>CAUYQG010193117.1:0-12903 GCA_963574415.1 Tarsius wallacei
GAGAGAGGAGGTCTTGCTATGTTGCCCAGTTGTTCTCAAACTCCTGGGCTCAAGAGATCCTCCCGGGGGGTGGGACTGGCAGTTGAGGGAAACTGCTAGGGGAGGAAGGGGCATACCTCATCAACAAGGGTACCTGCATCGGTGTTTATATACCTAACCCTTAATTGTACCCCACATCTTTATAATAAATAAATAAATTTTTTTTAAAAAGATAGATCCTCCCACCTCGACCTCCCAAAGTGCTAGGATTATAGGCGTGAACCACCGTGCACGGCAAGAATATTTTCATCACCCCAAAAATTTCCCTGGAGCCCCTTTGAAGTCAATTCCTCCACTCACCCCATCTCCTGGCAATCACTGATATGCTTTCTCGCACTACAGTTTTACCTATTCTAGAATTTCATATATATGGAATCATACAACACATATTCTCTTTGGGTCTGAATTCTTGTACTCAAGATAATCATTTACACTAAACTTTCAAGATGAAAGGATTCGATTTACTTACAAATAGGGACCTGCGGCTCCAAAACTCCGGACCAAAAGCGGGCAGCTGCTTTGTATGCCGGTACTTGTAGTACTCGACATTTCTAGTCAAGATGGCGGAGTTGCCAACGACGCGCGAAGGAGCGGGCCTCGAGGGAGTCTGGGCCGCGAGAGGATTGGGCGGCGCGAGAACTTGGCAGGCGGGAAGTAAAGACCAGGTGTTAAAACCTTTCCTTTAAAGGAGGCGGGGCTCCCTAAAGTCTCGCGAGATCCTGGAGGGGCCCAATGAAACGCAAGGGCCGGCTTATCACTAGGGGCATTTGTTGGGGGCGGAGCTCCAGCGGGAACTGCCCGGGAGTCGCTGGTGCCCGGCGTAGCAGCGTTCAGGCGTTCAGCCTCTGCGAAGAGCGTAGCCGTGGCCATGAAGGAAGAGAAGGAGCATAGGCCTAAGGAGAAGCGAGTTACCCTGTTAACCCCCCCAGGGGCCACAAGCAGCGGTGGTGGGACTTCGGGGGACAGCGCCAAAGGGGAAGATAAGCAGGATCGCAACAAGGAGAAGAAAGAGGCGCTGAGCAAGGTGCCCGGCCGGCTGTTGGCCTGGGAGAGGGCGGGTCGGGTCTGTAGCTCGTGGAGGATGGCTGGGAACCTGGCAGCTCTCTCCCTCTTCCAGGTTTCTCTTCTGTGTCTTCGCCCGAATGAAAATCGCCTCCCCCTGTCTCATCCACTCCCCCGAAATGGGGGGAGCCCCTCTCGGCCCAGCCCCGGGGTGGAGTTGAGGAAAAGAGGGGACTCCCCAGAAGGAAAGGGTTTAGATCGGAGGTGTGAGATAATAATGGGTGGAGGGAGCGAAGTCAAAAGAAAGGGGAACTAAAAGATTAATTGGGGAGGATTATTAAATAGTGAAGGCGACATAAGGGATGGGAGTAGTTTGTGGTAGGCATATTCGTGGAGGCGAGTTGAGGGGAGGGTGCCATTAAAGGTCCAGGGGGAAGATCAAGAGCATCCTATTTTGAGAGCAATGAGTTAATTTTTTGTATCTGTTTCGAATTCTTTAAGATTAATGGGCAAGTATTTTGATTTAGAGTGTGTTGGGCTTGGGAGAGAGATAATACTAAATCAAGATTTTGTGGCACACACGAAGACCAGGGTTGGCCTACTAATTTCTTTGCCATTAGATCTGTTGAAAAATGGGTGATAGAAAATGATGCGCAAACCTGGTAAACTGCAGGGCTGCAGTTAAGAGCAAAACCTGAGATTTCTCTTGCTCCAGGCGGTATTCATATCCAGGAGTTAAAAAAAAAAAAGCTCGTTACTATTCTGTTTGACTAATTCTGAGCACTGAGCTACAGAAGAGTGTTTTCTTCTGAGTTTGTATGTGATCTCATATTTTAAAGCCCAGCTTTCTTCAGGAACTGTGATTCTTGTATGACAGAAAATTGATTTGTATTAATTTTATTTTCCTTCTGCATTTCTTAAGGTGGTAATTCGAAGATTACCTCCCACTTTGACCAAGGAGCAACTTCAGGAGCATCTTCAACCTATGCCTGAGCATGATTATTTTGAGTTTTTTTCTAATGATACTAGGTAAAAAGAAAGAAAAAAGGGGGCAAATGTAAAGGGGGTTTATTCTATTCTTTTTATATTAGTAATGTTTTCCATTTGATTTTGGAGCCTGTCTCTTTAATATATCTTTGTAATTCAGCCACACACCTGCAAGGATATTTACATAATTGCTTTCTTCTCTGCAGTCTGTATCCTCATATGTATGCCAGAGCATACATCAACTTTAAAAACCAAGAGGACATTATTTTGTTCAGGGATCGCTTTGATGGTTATGTATTCCTTGACAATAAAGGTGAGTCCTTGTAACTGAACTAGAGAAGGAGTTTCTTTGTCATTTGTATATTTAAGACAATAAGCTCATCAAAGTGTTTCCTGGGTGATAAAATGTGCAACGTTTTTAAAAAGAGTTTTACACTTTTGATAAGCTTACTGCAGTCTTATAAATAGACGTGTGCCTTTTAACAGCCCTCAGATATTTTTATTAACCTGTGATTTCTTTAGTTTGAGCAACTGAATTAAATTGCCACTGTTTTCTCCTTGTGTGACAAAATTAGACCTACCATTTCATTTCAACAGCAATACTGATAAATGAGTTTTAAAACTTGTTCCACAAGTTTTAAATATTTACTTCTCATCTTGCTTCAACAACAGACATTTATTTAATTATTTAATTCAAATCCTTTAAGCCAGCAGTCCCCAGGTTGGAATACTGTTTAACTTTCTCACAAAGTTGTATATAATTGAAATATTGAAATTGATGGTTTCCCACTTTGTATCCTAAAGATTCTAGTATATAGAAAAGGCAAATATCTGCCTTACCACTTTTTTACTTATTCCCTGCTGCTTGCAACATTTAGGCAAAGAAAGTCTAAGCCATCACTTGCCACTTTTTGTTTTTGTTTTTTGCTGTTTTTGTTTTGAGTCAGAGTCTCATTCTGTTGCCCAGGCTGGAGTACAGTGACACGATCATGGCACATTGCAGCGTCAGCCTCTGGGTCTCAACCTTCCAAGTAGCTGGGACTACAGGTGCATGCCACCATGGCCAGCTAATTTTTAAAATTATTTTTTTTGTAGAGACAAGGTCTTGCTAGGTTGCCCAGGCTGGTCTTGAACTCCCAGGCTCAAGCAATCCTCCCATGTTGGCCTCCCAAAGTGCTGGTATTATAGGCATGAGCCACCACACCCAGCCGCAACTTTTCTTTTGGCTTTGTAATCATAGGTGAATGGTTTTGTTTTTTCAGTATTACTTCAAAGTTGGTAATTATTAAATCTTTGCCAGAGAATATGCCAGTAAAAATTGAAGGATTGCCACAATGTTTGTACAACTTTTATTAATCCTCCAAAACCAGCTATTTCTCCACTCCAACTTTTTTTTTTTATTCGAAAAGGGAGATAGCAATGATTTCCTAGTTACTTATCCTGGAAATCTGAGTTGTGTTTAATTTCTTTTCCTTTTTTAAATCCCTTACATTTAAATCTTGTCAATTTATTGTTTTTCGAAGTCACCTAGACTTACTTTCATACTTGTATGTCCTTATCACCTAATGCTTAGACAACCACCATCTCTAAACTTAAAGGGTTTTCCATTTTTTCCACTTTGAGTTGGAATATCACTCTGTCACCCAGGCTGGAATGCAATGGCATGATCATAGCTTACTGCAGCCTTGACCTCCTGGGCTCAGGTATTCCTTCTGCCTCAGTCTCCTAAGTAGCTGGGACTGTAGGTCTGCACTACCACACCTGGCTGTTTTTTTTATTTTTTGTAGAGATAAAGTCTCGCTGTGTTGCCCTGGCTGATCTTGAACTCCTGGGCTCAAGCAATCCTCCCGCCTCTGCCTCCCAAAGTGCTGGATTGCATGCCCAGCCTGAACTTCCTTTCTTTTTAAGGCTTGTATTCTATTGTATATATACACCACATTTTGTTTATCCATTCATCTGTCAAGGGACACTTGGGTTTCTTCTACTCTTAGCTATTGTGAATAATATTGCTGTGAATATGAGTGTACAAATATATGTTCGAGTCCCTGCTTTCACTTATTTTGGGTATATACACAGAAGTGGAATTTCTAGGACTGTATGATAATTCTATTTTTAATTTTTTGAGGACTTGTCATACTGTTTTCTATAGCAGCTGCATCATTTTATATTCCTACCATCAATACCTGAGTGTTCCAGTTTCTTCACATCCTCACCAACACTCATTATTTTCTGTTTTTTTGATACTAGCCATCCTAGCAGGCTTGAGATGACCTCATTGTGGTTTTGATTTGCAGTTCCCTAATGATTAGTGATATTGAGCATATTTCCATATGCTTGTTAGCCATTTACATATCATCCTTGAAGAAATGTCTATTTAAGTCTTGACCATTAAAAATTGGGTTATTTTGTTTTTGTTCTTGAGTTGTAGGAGTTCTTTATATATCTGGATATTACCCATTATCAGACAGTATGATTTGCAAATATTTTCTCATATTCCATGCCTTTTCTCTCTGTTGATTGTGTCCTTTGATGCACGGAAGTTTTTAATTTTGTTGTAGTTCTGTGTATTTATTTATCCTTTTTTTAAAACAGAAGATGTACTTCATTTTATTTTTAAAGTTTTATCGTGGTAAGAACATAACATGAGATCTACCCTCTGTATTTTTACCTTTTTCGCCTATGCTTTTGGTGTCCTGGATTTTTTTTGTTATTATTTTACTGTTAACAGGATTTTTTGCAGCTTTATTGAGGTATAATTACAAGCAAAATTGTATATGTTTAAATTGTACAATGCAATAATTTGATAACACATATATATGGTGAAATGATTATCACAATCAAGTTGACTAACACATCCGTCACCTACATAACACATCCATCACTTCACACAGTAACATGTTTTAGAATAACAGCTCTATTGAGATATAATTCACATGCCTTAAAAATTCACGCTTTTGTCCAGGTGCAGTGGCAAAAAATCAGCCGAGCATGGTAGCGCATGCCTGTGGTTCCAGCTACTTGGAAAGCTGAGGCAGAAGGATTACCTGAGCCCAGCAGGTCAAGGCTGCAGCGGCTGTGAGTGTGCCACTGCACTCTAGCCTGGGCGACAGGGTGAGACTCCTACTCAAAAAAAAATTATGCTTTTAAAGTGTACAGTTCAGTGGTTTTTAGAATTCATAGAATTGTGCAACCATCACTGCAGTCTGAACATGTTTATCACCCCAGAGAGAAATACCACCCATTAGTCATTACTCCTCATTCCTCTCACCACTCCTACCTCCCAACTCTGGGCAGCCACTAATCTTTCTGTCTATAAATTTGCCTATTCTAGAGATTTCTGATGTATTTTTAAATGAAAATTAGTTTGAGTCAGACATGGTGGCTCACATCTGTAATCCCAGCACTTTGGGAAGCTAAGGCGAGAGGATTGCCTGAGCCCAGGGGCTTGAGACCAGCCTGGGCAACATGGCGAGACCGCGTCTCTACAATAAATCAAAAAATCAGCTGGGCATGGTGGCACACACCTGTAGTTCCAGCTACTTGGAAGGCTGAAGTGGAAGGATTGCCTGTGGTGTCCATAAGTGTGCCACTGCACTCCAGCCTGGGTGACAGAGTGAGACTCCAACTCAAAAAAAAGGGGAGGGGGAGAAAATTAATTTCTAAGGGTTTTCTTCACATATCAAAATATCACATTTTAGAAGTTGAATTTAAATGAATATTTTACTTTTCTGCTGTATCTTTTCATTATGTTATCAGTGTGAATTTGGGGCTTCTTTTGCAGCGTGTTGGTTATGGTCCTGTCAATGTGCTTTATGCCGTTTGGGAGACCCTCTTCAGATGACTGCCATCAAATGAGGCCAACATTGGGTTGATTCCCTTGTATCCACTTTTGACATTTTCTTTGTTATAGCAATTGTGGTATTTTTTTTTTTTTTCTAAACAGGTCAGGAATATCCTGCTATAGTAGAATTTGCACCTTTTCAAAAAGCTGCAAAAAAGAAGACTAAGAAAAGAGATACCAAAGTTGGGACTATCGATGATGGTACAGTATAGCCCTAGTTATATAATGCTGTTGCCTTGGGGTTTTTAAAAATACTACCTTTGTGAAAGTTAATTAGGCCCCAATATTTTCAGTCAGAAAACATACAGAATAAAGTTATGGGAAATGTTATTTGCCAGTGGAAGCTTTGCTTAATACAGGTGGGTTTCCTGCAGAGAGTTTCTTCTCTGGCTAGAGCATGTCATTCTTCAACCACTGAACAATATAGTGTTGACTACTGAGTAGTAAATCTTCATAAGTTTATTGATTAGAATACAATGGGTAAAAATCAGATTTTAAAGTATAGCAGCCACTCCTTGAGGCCTCTTGCCATTTTTATGATTATTATTTGAATTTTGGTTTTCATTTTCTATATAAAGAGGAATGTTTGCTGTGTGACAGGGAAATGTTCATACCCAAGCAAGTTCATATAAAGTAGATGAAATGACCGGGCTCGGTGGCTCAGCCTGTAATCCCGCGCTTTGGGAAGCCGAGGTGAATGGATTGCCTGAACCCGTGGGTTCAAGACCCGCCCGGGCAACTTGGCGAGACCTCATCTCTACAATAAATCAAAAATTAGCCGGGCGTGGTAGCGCGCGCCTGTAGTTCCTGCTACTTGGAAGGCTGAGAGAGAAGGACTGCCAGAGCCCAGCAGGCCAAGGCTGCAGTGGCCAGGAGCGGCCACTGCACTCCAGTCTGGGTGACAGAGTGAGACTCAGACTCAGAAAACAAAAAGTAGATGAAATGGCCAGGCATGGTGGCTCACACCTGTAATCCCAGCACTTTGGGAGGCCAAGGTGAGAGGATTGCCTGAGTCCAAGGGTTTGAGACCAGCCTGGGCAATATGGCAAGTTTGAGACCAGCCTGGGCAATATGGCAAGACCTCATCTCTACAATAAATCAAAAAGTTAGCCAGGTGTGGTGGTGCACACCTGTGTTTCCAGCTACTTGGAAGACTGAGGCGGAAGGATTGCCTGAGCCCAGCAGGTCAAGGCTGCAGTGGCCGTGAGCATGCCACTGCACTCCAGCCTGGGTGACAGAATGGGACTCTGATTCAAAAAAAAAAAAGTAGCTGAAATGGTCAATCCTATTTCCTAGGCTTTGAATATACAGTTAACTACACACATAGTAATTAGATTGAACAAAAATACAGGAACTGAAAAACTAATAATTGCCATTGAAAGTACACTGGCAGCTGGGCTCGGTGGCTCAGCTTGTAATCCCGCGCTTTGAGAGGCTGAGGTGAGTGGATTGCCTCAGCCCACGGGTTTGAGACCCACCTGGGCAACTTGGCAAGACTTCATCTCTACAGTAAATCAAAAAATCAGCCGGGCATGGTAGCGCGTGCCTGTAATTCTGGCTACTTAGAAGGCTGAGGCGGAAGGATCGTGGGAGCCCAGCAGGTCGAGGCTGCGGTGGCCGGGAGCGGCCACTGCACTCCAGTCTGGGCGACAGAGTGAGACTCCAACTCAAAAAAAAAAAAAAAAGAAAGTACACTGGCTTTAGATTTTGGGATCTCTGTACCATTATATTGTTATGTTGGGTAACTATCATAACTCTTGTTATGTTGGATAAGGACTGGCCCCATATTTTGTATCAGATTGATATTTTAGGATCATCTAGTTCAATTTCCTCATTTGTTACTATTACAGGTATTTTATAAAGAAAACACAAACAATAGTACATTGCTGCTTATTGATTATATCAAAGATTTAGATCTGGGAGACTTGTTCAAGTGACACACAGAAGCAATATACTGACTCAGATGTATTACCCTTTCTGATGTCAGGTGTATAGGAGGAACTCCAAACATTGCCATTACCTCCAGTGCCACAGCTAGGCCTTCTCCCTAATTAATCTTTTTGGAACACTTGATTTTCATATGTTGAGCTTACTTAAAAGTGAGGTATGCCCATACAGGAACTGCTTACATGCTATACATAATACTCTCTGAAGGCCCCATAGCCACAACTTTAAGTTCTCACCTAAGAGTGACTCTGAACTAGTAGGAGCAGTGACTTTTTAAATAGCAAAAGTAGCCGGGCATGGTGGTTCATGCCTATAGTTCCAGCTGCTTGGAAGGCTGAGGCAGGAGGATCAACTGAGCCCGGCGGGTTGAGGCTGCAGTGGCCATGAGCATGCCACTGTACTCCAGACTGGGTGACAGAGTGAGACTTCAACTTAAAAAAAAAGAAAACTATGTAACACCCCTGGCAGTTCTGTTATAATGTGTGGTGTCTCATTTTTCTTGGACCTCCATGTTACACCAGATCCCCATACTGAGTATCGGTAATAGGAGTTCTGACAGTAAGTGACCAAGTAAGCCCTAAATAGTCTACCTCGTGGGTATAGTTTGTTTTTTAAATCAATCTTCCGTTGAGTAGAAAATTATTTTCTGTGATAAATATCCTAGATAATATCTTTTTGTTTAAGTTTGCTATATTTTATCTTTTGTTAAATGATTATTTAGATCCAGAATATAGAAAGTTTTTGGAAACTTATGCCGCAGACAATGAGAAAATGACATCTACTCCAGAGACACTGCTAGAGGAAATAGAAGCAAAAAATAGAGAATTAATAGGTAAGTGAACAAAAGGAATTATGGCTTCTCTGAGATTGTTTCTTTTACTATAAAATGCAGGTAAGAATACTTGCCTCACAGGAGTATGAGAATGCATTAATAAGATGGAAACAATTATCTGACCTATTTAGTGTCACAACATGTAATATAAGTATAAAAAGTTCAAGAACTGATAAGGCAAGTTTAGACAATGGTAAGCCTTTGAAGATCAATTGGTATTTCCTAGTAATAAGTTCATATTCCAAAAAAAATTTTGACTTGAAAATATAAAAAACTAAGCCGGTCTCAGTGGCTCAGCCTGTAATCCCACGCTTTGGGAGGCAGAGGTGAGAGGATTGCCTGAGCCCGCGGGTTCGAGACCCGCCTGGGCAACTTGGCGAGACCTCATCTCTACAATAAATAAAAGAATCAGCCGGGCACGGTAGTGCGTGCCTGTAACTCCGGTTACTCGGGAGGCTGAGGCAGAAAGATCGCCGGAGCCTTGCAGGTCGAGGCTGCAGTGGCCGGGAGTAGCCACTGCACTCCAGTCTGGGCAACAGAGTGAGACTCCAACTCAAAAAAAAAAAAAAGAAAAGAAAATATCAAAAACTAAAATTAGTTACTACAAAACTGAAACTTCTTGAAAAGTTCTAGCTTGGTTGTTGGTTCTAAGTAGTAGATTATCACTAGTGTATCTGTATACCGTAGCTCTAAATATAAGCATATTCATTGGCCCAGGGTTTCTACTCCTAGAAATTTATCCTAAGGAAGTGTGTGTTCAGAATGGTGGTAATAAGGTTAATAGCATTATTTAGAATGTTGAACTTAAATATTACTGTAAAACTTGACTTTTATTAATGGACACATAGTATAAACCCATTTCTAGTAACTTAGAATAAATTCCCAGAAGTAGAATTGCGGGGTCAAAAGGATTAGATATTTTTAGCCCATTTCCCTAATTTCTTTCTAGTTGAACAAATTTACACTTGTGTCGGTAAAACAAGAGAAAATCCTTTGCATTCAATTCTCACCAACTGGGAATTACTCTTAAAAAACTTTTAATTTGAATTCCTTTACTTTTTATAAAGTAATTTAAGCCTGTATTGTTGAAATAGAATGTTGTAAAACTTCTTTCTGATAATACAGTTGTGAACTTTGTTTAAGGGGTATAGTTTTCCCATTTTGGGTGGGTGGCAGGGAATATCAGAAAACAGAATCCTTTCAAGGGGTTGATAAGTATTATTAATAATCTGTTTACATTTATGTAGCTAAAAAGACAACCCCACTTTTGAGCTTCCTGAAAAACAAGCAGGTAAATCTTTTATTCTTATGGTTCTTGTAATACTTTAATTTCATTGGTTTATATGCTATAAACATTTTAAGAGCATTGGGGTTCTGCAGGAGAAATAGCTGTTTTTTTCTCTCTAACTCTTTAAAGATTTGGCTTGTTGGTCTCGCTCTCTCGCCCTCTCCTCCTTCACTCTGGTTTTTAGACCAGGGGTTTACTCTGCAAACCTGGAGAGTCCTTAATGTGTCCCAGAGATACTCTTGATATTCTGAAAACCACTGGATAGATAGCAAAGCAGCAGTGGGAGACTAATGTTAGCAGTTCCTGGTCTTTGTTCCCTTTCATTTTATGGATGGAGTAGGGGTGAAGAAGGTAGAATGCCACTTTGTAGAAAGTAGGAAGGGAAGACAATCCGGTTTAGTGGGTGCCCACCATGTCTTCGGGATTGATTAGGATTTTGGTGAGGATTTTCTCATTTGAAGGCTTGTGTTGATGTTTCTTTCTAGAGAATGAGAGAAGAAAAGAGAGAAGAAAGAAGGAGGCGAGAAATAGAAAGAAAAAGACAAAGAGAAGAAGAGAGGCGGAAATGGAAAGAAGAAGAGAAACGAAAAAGGAAAGACATAGAAAAGCTAAAGAAGATAGACAGAGTTCCAGAAAGGGACAAATTAAAGGATGAACCAAAGATTAAGGTATGAAAATAATTAAAACTGACTGCTCATTGCTGAAAATTGCATGTATCTACTTCTCTGACTATGCATGTATCTTGTGTTGGTGTAAATGAGTTTTTGTTTTTGTCCCTTCAGTGGGGAAGTGAGCCAAGAAAAATCTTTCCTTATAATATCAATAGTATTGTCTTTAAATTTTAAGATCACTTAAAAGGATTAAGTAGTTTATGTTATCATTTTTTCTGTGCAGATGTGTGTTATTTTTATCATTGAAAATGTTCAAATTTTGGATTACTGCTCAATTTGTAGTAAAAGAGGGCTTAGGGCTGGCTGGCATGAATTATGGGTTTTATTAAGCTTTTCCTTCATAATTGATACATGAAGTTGTCTCATCTGTTTGTTTTCCACTGTCTTCAGGTACACAGGTTTCTGTTACAAGCTGTGAATCAGAAAAATGTAAGGACCAAGTACATGATACAGAGCACCTAGTATCATGTTACACACACAGGTCTTAGCTAATAAGTCCTTTTGGTGGTGGTGGTAGTAGTGTTACATGTTGAAAACCCCTTTAGACTGACTTGGGTCTTCTTAAAAGCTGAGCTGTTTTAAATTCCTACTTTAAAAGGAAGCCCAGCTGACTTCCTGATGCTCTGTTATGTACCCAGAAGTGACGTACAGTCAGAAGACAACCATGCCTATAAAGCTCTTTCTCATCTTATATGCCTGTCATAACTGGCTGCCTTGGGAGGACGAGGGATAAATGTCTGGCATTATGTGCTTTTCCCTCTCATGTGACTCCCATGCTACCTTCTTATATCTAGCTGGGAATCTGTGAGCAGCAGATTCTGATTAATGCATCGCATGTAGAAAGAGGAAAACCTATAGAAAGATCCCAACCTTGCTGCTTCCCTTCTGAGGGCATGGCTTGGGCAGACCTTGTTCCAGTAAATTTCCTGGGGAAGTACTAGTACCTGGTACTTCAGGGAAAGTTAGAAAAAACCTCACAGAGATGGTGACAGGGTCATGGCTAGGGTTCCCTGAGTCTCTGTGGGGCTCATTATTTGTCATAAGTAGCTTGGGGAGAGAAGGATTCTCATCTTAATTCCTTCCAGCAGTCTCTCTGTCCGCCATGCATCAAGTGACTTGACTTGCTATTCCTAATGATCAGCAAGGCAGAAGGTAGAGCCAGCCATGCTAGAGACATTCATTAATGTTCTTATTAGAGTAATGAACATCTTGACTTCTAATAAAGATGTTCATTAAAGAAATAAGAACACTTCCAATGAAACCTGCACATGGTATCCTCACTTCACACTGGTGCCTTCTTAGTGTCCAGTTTGGACTCGCCATTTGCAGTGGCTGTCTGTGTGCTGAAATACTTGATGCTTAAGTCTTGTGATGCTTTGCCTTTTGCTTGATGACTTATATGATGCCTTCGCCCTGAGATGAACCTTGTATGATGCATTTACTTTGAGATGTGATATTTTTCTATTTTGCCTAAAAATCTCTCTGACTGTCCAACCATTAGAAGTATTCTAGAGAGATTTGTAGCAGTGATGTAAGAAACAATGACATATTTGAATATATGAGGGGGGACCCAAAAAAACCCAGAATTATATTTTAGAGGGTGGGCCTCTTGTAATACACTTATAATTTGTTCCTCCAAAGTTTTTATCTGGAAGTTTTGAGAAGGTTGCATCACAATTTGCAGAAGAATCATCCCAAGTCGTGGCAAACAGGTGACTGGTTCTTCTACCATGGCAACACACCTGCCCACACCATGCTTAGTGTTCAGCAGTCTTTAACCAAAAACAACTTTACCCCCCATACACTACCCTCCCTATTAACCCAATCTCACCCTGAGTGACTTCTTTTTGTTTCCCCGGATGGAAAATATCCTCAAAGGGGAAAGTTTTGCTGATGGAAGACATGAAACAAAAAACAGCAGAAGCACTAAACAGCATCAAAATTGACAAGTTCAAAAACTGTTTTGAGCAGTGGAAAAAGCATCTCAATAGGTATATTGCATCAAATGGAGAGTACTTTGAAGGTGACTGAAATTGAAACATAAGAAATACACAATTTCTTGCCAGGCGTGGTGGCAAACGCCTGTGGTTCCAGCTACTTGGAAGGCTGAAGCAGAAGGATCACCGGAGCCCAGCAGGGCGAGGCTGCGGTGGCCATGAGCATGCCACTGCACTCCAGCCTGGGCAACAGAGAGACTCCGACTCAAAAAAAAAAAGAAAGAAAGAAATACACAATTTTTTATAAATCTAGGTTTTTTGGGTCCCCTCCCCCGTTTATAAATATATGTGGCATTGAG